>CM049098.1:4145000-4370613 GCA_026725115.1 Cercospora janseana
CAGACAGAGGTCCTATCCCCGGCAGAAGATTCCACCTTGTCTGGCTTTGTCGCTGCAGGCGTTGGACATGGAGTCGCGGTTACAATTTGGGGTAGCTTCTTCTCCTTGCGCTTGCGGCCCACGATGGGATCCGCCACAACTTCCGGAGCAGCTTCGAATGTCTTCAGTTCGTGCTTCTTCTGCTTCTTTGCAGCCGACTTAGAAATTGTTGCACGGGGTGCGGCTTGCTGGACTCGCGCTGGGATGGGCTTCTCACCTCCAGCTTTAGTGATCTCCTCGACTGGGTCCGTAGCAGCATCTGGCCTGTCATGTTGCTCGGCAATAGCGATCTGTACGGGGTATCCTGGGACAGCTGACTTCTTCAGCACAAGTGGGCGGTTGCCAGATTGCCCGTCGGCGGTCTTGTAGGCATGGCTACTCGGTCTCGACAGATCATGCTGAACTTTCGTCGGATTCTCCTCACCACCAGCGGTTGGTGTGGCTAGCTGCACGTCTTGCTTTCTGATGCTGGTTTTGGGCATCTTTGATGGCGCACCGTACAGCGACTTGGGATGTGTGGACAAGATCGGTGGCTTCTCCGCAGTGGCGCTTGGGAGTGACGGAAATATTTCTTCGATGCTCTCGAGCTGAGTCGTGGCTTTCTCTTCCGCAAAAGTGTCTCCGGGCTCGCCTTCGCGGCTCTGGAGTGGAGCTACGGCTTCTCCATCCTCGTTGGACTCGATTGTGGGAGACTTTCCGCCACCCTCGAGGCATATGACGCTCGACAGAATTGGCGATATACTCATGGATTCCGCTGTCGAGTCCTCATTAGCACCCAGTTCATCAAGGGTCTTGCTTAGCAGCAAAGAATCAAGACCTGGCTGCGCGGCTGCATCGGCTCCAGGCTCGATGGAATCTGCGCTGACCGGCGTTGGCGCAGGCACAGGAACAGCTTCATCTTCGGCTAGCACGTCGAAATCAGCACGCAACTGCTGCTTGCGCTCAGCCTCTCTCTTCTCCTGAGCCTCATCCCCCCGTCGCTCGACCTCATCTCGCACCTCCTTTCCCTTCGTCTTCTCCAACCAGGCAAGGTAGAACTCTCCGCCCTTTCTCTGGGCCTCGAACATCTCCTCCAGAGCCTCCGTCTCTCGAACATCACGCTCTCGGCAAGCGTTCCACTCTGCCGAACCTTCTTCGAATTCGGAGAAGTCAAAGCCGGTGGGATCGAATGGAGTGGCGGTGTCCGACATCTTGGAAAGCGTTGTGTTGTTGCTTATAAGGTTGACTGATGAGAAATCTTGGGATGATGAAGTCTTTACGGCTGTACCGGGTTTGATGCTTTAGAAGAAAGACCCGGAGATAGATGTCGCAGAGTCGTATATAAGTGCCAGGCGGTGACTCACGTTTCACATGCGTGCTGGCGCTATTCACAAAGTTCTTGTGTCACGGACAATTGTCGTGTGGATCGCGAACAGTACACTTGTTGGCCAGTACAAAGACTTCATGGTAAATAGCCATGGACGCTAGCGCGTTGACCCTGTACTTGCGATTAGGCTTGTGAACTGTTGCACTTCGGCCTGTCGACGGCTTTATTGTAGCTGTGATGGCACGGTATGGGAACTCCGACCTGTGCATAGCCAGACATTGATATCCGGTAAGGAGGACCGCGTAGTGGACAAGGCGTCAGCCATCAATATTCCAATACTATATATGATGAGGAGTTGTATGGTGATTTTCAGACGATCAGACAGCAGCAGGAGAATGAGGAGGTAGCGTGGGAGAAAATGGAAGGGCAGGGTGAGGATGAGAAGAGGAGTCGATTTGATTAGTATCAGAGTGCGAGGAGTACGTGTGGCAGGGTGAGAGTTGAGGAGTGATTGGTATTAGACAGATGCTTTTAGGAGGGACATGACCTGGGGGTCTGCTGGGGGTACTAGGAATGTTGTGTTCTATCTGTGGGAGCCTCTCTTGTTCCACACTCGGTGTTGTGCTGGAGATTTTGACTGTAGTTCAGCTGCATCAAACGGCCGTTGCATCTTCACTTTCCCGCACGCTAGCACATCTCCGCTGCCGCCACCAAAACAGCACTTCTCACACATGATCAACATCATACTGGGTCATCAAGACGCAGTAAACCTTCCCGCGCTCCCAACGATGGTCGCTGTCTCTGCACGTCGCTGAAGTTCTTTGTTCCGAATGCGGCAATCGACATTGACCACGCATACCGGCAGTGCAGCGCGCATTTTCTTTGTCCTCGCCTCGCCAATCCCAGCTCACAATACCGAGCGGGCGGTCTTTAGCAATGTCGAACCGACAAGAAAGAACAAACAACAAGAAATATCTCTTCTGGCCTCTCTGCCTGACAGTCTCTGCAACATGGAACGCGATGGGTTTCTTTCTCGACGAACATGGCGATCCTAAGGGCTGGGCCGGATGTCTGCTTTGCGGATTAGCGGCGATGGGAGAGGACGAGTTGGAGGCGGCGAAGGACAAAAAGAAGGAGAAAGAGAGGGAAGAGAGACTGGCTGCTGAGATGGAAAAGAAGGCGATGGCAGGTATGTTGAGGCTGTCAAATCCGAATGAGGACTCCATCCGCTGACTCTGGTACAGAGAACATAGCAGGGGCAAGCAATGAAGATGGACCGCGACAACCCTCTGCTGCACAAATAGCGGAGAGGGATACGATTTGTACTGCAGACGAGATACTTCCCGTGGTGACGGAGCAGCCTTGGCCACTAAAGCCCATGCCTCCCATGCCCGTGGCCTTGCCGCTGTCATCTCCACCGAGGTCTCCCACGCAAGAGAAGACTGCTAGCAGCGCTCTACCTTCATCGTCTGGTAGCAATATACAGCCACCGAAAGTCGCAACGTCGCGCGCGCGGCCGATATCAATACTCAGAAGCCCAGTGTCTCTCGAATCGCCTACAAACGACAATGCCAACGAGACAGCACTGTGTTCAGTCTGCGACAGTCACGCACATGACACAGAAGACTGTCCGCACTCCGCCGATTTCGCAGCAGAGCCCAGCAAAGCGATGAGCCAGTTTACTGCGGACGACTACGCAGTGCTCAATCCCGCGACCGTGAACAAAATGAAGAGGGGACAAAGTGGCACGATGCGCTAGAACTTCATAGCATACCGCGCAGACTCAAGAATAGCTACCCCAAGAAGAACTCAATCAAATCCTTCGCGAGCCGCTCCGGCTTCTCCAGTGCCAACGAATGCCCGCACTCCTCATAGATCTCACTCTTCACCACATTCTCCGCAAACTTCTCTGCGCACTCCTTCACGGTGGGGCCGAAGAACTCCGGTGCTCCAACCGTCATGACGGGGATTGTCAATTTCGTCTTGGCCAGTTCTTGGTTGATTTCACCATTCTTGAAGCCAGCCCGATAAGTTTCAAGGATGCCGCGGAGACAGCCTGGTTGCTTGACGCATTCGATCCAATGGTTCAGAGCTCTGGGTTCGATCAGGCACGGATTGTAGCACTCTTGCTTGATGAACATTTCCCAGAATTCGCGTTCGTGGCCCTGGATGAGCATTTCGGGAATGTGCGGGATGTAGAAGAATGAGAGATGCTAGAGACACTGCTTGTCAGCTTACCGTTCGTCTCGCCACTTCATGGATTTCGGTCTCCGAAGCAGTCGTGATGGAAGAGAGGAGATCAGAACATACCCAACACCACACCCCCCGCATCTCATACTGCGCATTCACATTTGACGGACTCCACAGATTACTCTCCTCCAACCCCAATCCGCTCAGCAACATCTCGCAGAAACTCAATTTGAGCACCCGCTCGCGATACAGCCCCGCAACCGCATACGCATAATCCGCCCCGCGGTCCTCGCCGTGGAGATAAAACTTCTCATGCCCCAGCTGCGTCATCAAATCCGTGACATCAGCAGCTTGTTCTTTGGAGTCGTAGCCGTCGGTCGAAGGGGGCTTGTCCGTGTACCCAAAACCTCTAAGATCGGGCGCCACGACTGTGAAGTGCGGTGTCAGGAGGGGCAGGATCCGGTACCAGTAGAAGCTGTTCTTGGGCGTGCCGTGCAGGAGGAGGAGAGGTGGACCAGAGCCGGCGGTGATGTAGTGGAGGCGGATGCCATTGACGCGCGCGCGGCCGTGTTTGACCGCTGCGCCGGTGTGGTCATAGGATTCTGCTAGTTCTGAAGCCATGGCTTTGGGTTTGCGGGGACGGGTGCGTAAGGTGGAATAGGGACATGTTGTGGATATAGAGGATATATCTATGCTTTTGGGGCCTGTCGTTGCCGGACCCCGCATACTGGGAGCCATTGCATCATGGTAGGTCTAGATTTGGCGGGGAGTGGAGGAGAGGCTTACACTACCGTACTTTGGTTTTCGAGTCCCTTTACATTTGGAGTCGCACGCTGTTCTTCTGTTAGACATATAATGCCATCGCGCTGGCCTGATTCGCCGGCATACTCGAAAATGTGGTTAGAGCATCTGCCAAACAGCAGTTTCAATGCCGCTGTTCATCACATCCCACCGTGTTCCTCCGCGATACAATGCCATCTGGTTGTACAATCAGTACGCTGGATGGTGTTGTGACTGTACTGCGATCATCCCAGAAGGTTTCTTGCGCACCCATGCCACAGCAACGTCTTGAGAAGCCACAAACCCATTCCAGTCGATCAGGAAGGCCTAAGCGCCGCGCCAAGCTCTTCGGCCCATCTTGGTATGTCCTGCCATCTTCCAGCTTGTCAGCCAGGACTTGCTACCGGTCTATTATGAACGAGCAGAGCTCATCATACGATGGTGTCGCGGGGAGAGTCACGTTGATGCTCAGGCTGTCAGCTGAAGTCTGATTGGCGTTTCCGACCAGTATCTAGATTTGCACTCTACTACCCTTGAAACAACATATGCCGCGGCATATAACTTGCCCATCGGCCACACGGTGTTGCCCGGCTCCCCCACAGCCATCGTGAATAGAAAGAGACAGTGTAAGTGGACTGCGGCTTCCGAAGTCACCCTGCGAGACTGCGTTTGTAAATCGTGCGTCTTGCTATCGGTGGACGAGAGCTATACGCCGAGTGTCTGTTGGCTCACCAGAACCTCGTATGCCGAATGATGTTGCTTCGTACTCTCAGACAGGTCGTCACTCATATTCGAAAACGGTATTGCTTGAACCATGTTGTGAATCGTAGCCTTCCCGAGTATCCTATCGATGCGTCTCGCAAACTTTGAAGGTACACTCAGGAGCTAGTCGTGCTCGCTGCGAGCCAATCCGGTCACTTCTGAAGATTCTGGTGCCTATGCACAGTGCATTGACCCAAGCTGGACGTTCCCCCCTCTGGGCCTTCCCTTGGGCCTCCTGCCATTCCTCCTCAGTCAAAGCCACAACGCCAGGTAGCCTCACCGTGCTGCTGAACTCATAATACCTGATCTGCGAGACCAGGTATCCCACACGGAGTCGTCTCTCGCCCGTCGTGTTGTGCGCATAGTGCCAGTGTTTGCTTCCACTTTCTACGGTGCCGTCGATCAACGTGATGGGAGTCTGCGGCACGCTGAGAAACATCCCATTACAGCGACTCGAAGCAGGATGCAATTCTGGGCGATAAAACTCTCCATCGTCCTTGCACTTCCCCATGACACCCGAACGTAATCGGAGCTCAGCGTAGCCTTGCTTTGCCTGCGTGATGATAACTTGCGAAGGGTGGCGCTCGGAGACCAGGTCGTTGTAGCGGACTATGCGTATAGTCTTCGTGTCTCTCACAGGAATCAAGTCGTAAGCCTCCTCATGCCATGTGACTGGGTTGCATCCCACAGGGACGAGCGTGCTGAAAATCATGTCGTCAGTTTGCAGCGAAAGGTGGTGCTCTGCACGTTCTGACTCGGTGAAGGAAATGGAGTCGTCGGGAATGGCCTTGCGGAACTCTCGTGACACAGCCCGTAGGCGGATCCGCTCGACTGGAAGCAGATTGGGGATAACCCCTTGCACGATCACAGCACCTCTGCTATGCGCAATGCGGGGCTCCCTCCAGTAGCCCTTTTTCCGCACAATTTGCATAAACTCATTGCTCACGCAGAGACCTTCCCCGGGGGCAAGCCAGAGCACAGTGTTCGGGTTTGTGGGCCATTTAGGGTCGAAGCGCTTGCTCTGGCGTGACTGTACTCAAAGCCACAACTTGCGTACTGTAAGTGTACCACAAATGTTCTTGGTCTCTATACGACGCGGGAGGTGAATCTTCTGCTCAACCTGTCCGAGCACATCGACACAGTCAATTCCTCTGGTGCCGATGAAAAGTGGGAGATCGAGGCAGCTTGACGGGTCATTCAAATTGCTCCACTCGAGCTTCAGAGCGTACCATGCACGTGCATGGCCCCGGAAGATGTACTCCGGATCGGGCGGTGATTGACTCGGACGTAGGAGGTTGCCCCCATGCCTCAACAACATCTCGTTGTAAACGGTGACTGGGCGACGCTGCAATCTATGGGTGTGAAACGGAGAATGAGACTCTGTCTGGCGCTGCCCAGGGGCGTCGATTGCAACGCATTTGAGGCGTTGTACCGTTCCGTGGTCTCTGTCCACGTCCCAGGACTCCACCTCGAACTGCGCAATGGGATTGGTATAGGAGGTTATGGCCTTCAAATTGGTGATACAGTCCCGCCACCGCTGGCAAACCCGACGCACACCTTACGTGGTGACTTGTGGCAGATGGAGCATGATGATTTCCAACAGTTCCGTTGTGTTGAATACTTGTTTGGCCACAGTATCGCTGGTGTCGTTGCGGCTTTGGTGGAGTGGGGCGAAGACGGCAGCGATCCTTTTGCTGAGGTAGTCGCTCGATGCAGCCTTGTTATGATATTGCGCTCTCCTCGGATTGTCCTCACGGGTGAACTCTGGCTCCAAGCGATGTTGCAACTCATCCTTGATCGCATCATGCTCCGATTCCTCCATGCTGGGGCAAGAATTCTATGTCAACTCTGCCTGGACTCGCGGTGGGTGTCTGGTATTCCGTAGCGAGGTGAGCCGAAGCGCCGTGCAGCCGTTGGTGGATTGAACGCAGCAATGTTTGAGGAGTGGTTGATGTGACGATGGGAGTGACGGCTTCGAGTTGCGTGGTGGTAAAGACACCAAAAGGGCCGGAGTGAACAGTACGAAAAGGCGCCGCCGAAGTTAGACTTCGCATTTTTGTTCGATGACAGCTATGATGTACGCCATGTTTCGCACGTGCGAGCTGGCCACGGGTCTCTGATCACCTCTGGCAACGTTAGAGGGCGCGAATCATGGCTTTACCGCTATGTCAACATCTACTTCTAGCGGGCAACACTGATCGGATGTCTGGTTCCGTCGAAACTATGGACGGTGCGGTGAAGTGGCCGCGCGGATGGGTTTTCCGTCTACCACATGCTGACGCATTGGTCGGACAGCGTGGATCGTCTAGAAACTAGGACCTCGACATCGGACTAGGAGAGATCCCTCGGCAACTAGGCTAATCAGATTCGATACGTCCGGCGATCTCAAGTTCAACAGCACTACCAGAAGGACCTCAGAAGAAGTCTGTCCTGTGGGAAAACATCAGTAGCCGAAGGATCATGCGCTAACAACAGTTGTCCGCCATGATATCGCTTTCCCCGGCTAGCTATTGTGTCCACACCGTCCTTGTGAACGAACACCAGGAACCGCACTGCACACAAGCCCCTCATACCTCATCTGCGCACGCCACTTTCTGGCGTGCGAGAAAACGTACCCTCCGTCTTGGTCATCAGATACCCTGGAGCCTATATCAACGATCATATCATGGCATGAGTCAGATGAGTGCACCTTTGACCTGAGAGGTCTGGAGCGGACAAAGAAAACTTCATACCAACTACAATATGTCGCAACTCGTGGCACTCTCTTTGTCCCTCCCATTCTAATATTCGTCTCATGCCCCAGAAATGTCTTTATACCCGTCGAAGCTTACTCCATCCAGTCCTCAATAGGGATCTCCGACCTATTCTCAGAAGCACATATGCTGACGATGTCTTCCCCACGCAAACTCCATACTCTCTATTACAAATCACTGATTGCAAAACCAACAGTACCACCACACAATCCACCTTGATCATTGTCCAACATGCGTCTCTTCCCTATCCTGACTGCTTTCGCAGCCACCGCTGTCGCAGCAGACGACAACGAAGCCAGATGCAACGTCATCAACTCCTACATCGTCGAAGCTGTCAATAGTTTCTGCTCCAAGACCAACATGGTCGCCCCGAGCGATTACTCTCGAGGTGGGAAGCATAGTACTTTTCGCTATGCCTGGATCGGAATCAATGGTACGTCGTTCCAGTTTCGAAGGGTGAAGTCGGCGGATGAAGACCCAGTGCTCACGTGAAGTATAGGAAACTGTGACCCACCCCAATGGGTCCCATCGAGCATCTGCAAGAGCCAGTTCTTCAACATGTGTGTCACGGGGGACAAGCTGGGAAATAATTATCGGACTTATGGCACGAATGGCTGCCAGGTCTGGGAGGTCACGGCTGCGACTAGTCAGCGGTAAGTTCTGGAACTCATGGTCCTGACACATGAGTCGTACTGGGTAGCTGATATTCTCTGTATCTAGTGGCGACACGATTCCCACCCCAAGCGAGATATCCGTTGCGAGTGGATGGAAGACTATATTGAAGGGTCTTGGCATTGGGACCAGGGATGTGGACGAGTGGGATGAGCGCGAGGAGGGTGGGTTGAGGAACTTTGAGGGAGAGGCGTAACGTACTGCACGGGGAAATGAAACACCCCTAGAAGTGAAACACTTATTCGGCTTCGACGAATAGATTTGTCTATTTACGATACACAACTATAATACAATCTGAATCTAAATCGGCAGAATCCTTCTCAATATCTTTATCTACGTCCTCCTCGATTATTAGGCTCGGCAAGCCCGCTTTACGCCGTTTATATTACTTTTTCTTCGCTGTCTCTACTTCGGCTTTCTCGACGATATCGAGGATTTCTTATATATTAAAGATAAACTTGCCCTTTACTACTATACGCTTACCTATTCTACGTTCTTTATAAGCCT
This sequence comes from Cercospora janseana, assembly GCA_026725115.1. Lineage (NCBI taxonomy): Eukaryota > Fungi > Ascomycota > Dothideomycetes > Mycosphaerellales > Mycosphaerellaceae > Cercospora > Cercospora janseana. The sequence goes on from CM049098.1 coordinate 4,154,010, forward strand.
ATAGAAGCCTCCGTTACTCGGCGTTCTCGTTCTATAGTAGAATATTCTCTAAATGCGTCTTTTCGTAGGTAGTAGCTAGCCGGCCGATATAACGCTTTACTAGCAAAGAAAGAACCGATAAGTTTTAAAGTTACTACTTTAATTTATCGTTCGCTCTTTAAATATTAATTCCTTTAGAAGGCGAGCTAGCTAATAATATATTATCGAAGGCTATAGTAGCTATAGACGGCTTCGAAGTAGCTATAGAAGTCGTAGGCTTCTCGAGAGTAGCTAGAATAGAAATCGGGCTAAAAGGATATAAACCTGTCTTTCGGAAGCTCGATAAAATGTTCGTAGTAGTAAAGGCCTTATCCCGCGTTATAATAAAGGTAGTAGTCCATTCTATCTTTGTTATACGTCCCGGGTCGAGGCTAGAAAGCCGGTTAACCTCGTTTCTAAGATATGTCTTTAATATAATATGACAATCTTTTACCGAACTACCTCGTCTCCGAGTAAGCGGAGTGTCCTATCTTTGGTTTTTAAGTACAAAAGCCCTTAAGGCCCGACAGGGCCTCGCTAGCATAAAACTCCTTAGACCTCCCTCTGTTCTTTGCAACCGGCCGCTACTCGGTTGTCCCCTTGTTTGTTCTCCTTAGGACGTATATATGATATGATATGACATTCTTATACCGTTCTACCTCGTCTACCGAGTAAGCGGAGCGCCCTATCTGTCTTTTGAAGTACAAAAGCCCTCAAGGCCCGAAGGGCCTCTCCGGCATAAAACTCCCCCAGTTGCCTTGTCTTGTCTCTGCAGCTGTCCGTCACCTAGCCGTCCCTCTGCTTTGTTCGCCCTTGGACTCTCACCGTTGCAGTAGTAGCTGTTGCTTCCTACTAGGCTGCCCCCCTCCTCCCTATTACGCGTGTTCTAGGTAAGGGTCCCACCCTCCGGTAGGGTGTTTCTCCTCTTCCTCGCGTATAAGGGAGAACTGGCGAAGTGTTCCCTCCCGGATAAGCTATCGAGCTGTCGCTAGCAGTCCTCTCCTCGTCGTAGTCATCTGGCCCTAGTCCGTAGTCCCTACCTCCGCGAGGAGTTTGGGTCTCATCTCGCGCCTCGCCGGGCAGAAGAGGCATACGTGCTTGAGCGTCTGTATGCCCTGTCCGCATTCGCATTGTGGTGATACCCCGGTACTCTTCGCTTAGCGAGGTATTAGTTGAATCTAATATGCTCTGTCCGGATTAGCGTAATTATCGTGCTCTGTGGACGGGAGAGGCCCTTGTGTAGGCGGTTGTGTTGCTTCCTATTACTAGCCGTTTTCCAGACTGCCGGCTGTGCTGCGTTCTGCCTACTCCTCTTCCTCTTCTCCTCGTCCTAGGTTTCTTACTATCGGCGCTGTAACTACTAGTCCTTAGGTTTGGGGCATTGGTTTTGGGTCTGCCCTTCGACTAGGGCTTTTATTGCGTCCTTTCTTGACGGGATCCGTTCGCTTCTCTCTGTTTGTCCCCTTTTCAGTGGTCGGCTCCTAAGGATCCTCTCCCGTTGCTCTCGTAGGAACCTCTCGGCTCCGTTGCTCCCCTTCTTTGTCGTATACTGCCGTGCGAGGTCTTGGGTATAGAGGTGTATCGGCGTTATTCCTGTCTCGCTCTAGAGGACTGCCCGATTCACGCTTTTATATGCCCCTGTAACGTGCCTTAGAGCTGTGTCTTGCACCTTCTCGAGTGGGCTTATAAGCGTTTTCCTATGTCCCTCTACTCCCTCCGGGTTCGCCCAGACCTGGCAGCCGTACGTCATTGCCGGGCGTACTACCGCTGTATAAAGGTGTCTCGCTTTCTGGAATGACGCTCCCCACGTAGATTTGCATAGTCGTTGGAGGGAGTGCATTCGCTCCGCTCCCTTCTCTGCTGCTTTTCTAACGTGTGGTCCCTATATTAGCTTCGTGTCTAGCCAGACTCCGAGGAGGCGTAGGTGCGGTGCTGGTCCATCGTTAAACCCCTAGATCTTTACTGTTGCTGTAAGGTTGTGTCTTGTCCTGGACCGCGTGAAGTGGATAAGTTGGTACTTTTGCGGCGCGAAGGATGCCCCGTGTCGTTTTGCCTATTGAATGCATTTTTCGTGTGCGTTCTCTAGCCGTCTGCAGTTCTCTTCCGTAGTTCTCCCCTATATGAGGATGTTCGTGTCGTCTACAAACCCTATCGCAAGTATGTTTTGGCCGCGGATAGTAGGTAAGAGGGTGCTTGCGAAGAATAGGAACAGGATTAGTGATAGCGTAGATCCTTGTGGGATGCCTGTCGCCTGCGGTCTTTCTTCGTCCGTATACTCTCCGAGTTTCAGCTTCGTTGTCCTACCATGGAGGAATGACCTAATAAATCGGATAACCCAGTTCGGGAAGCCTTGGATCGCAATATTGTGTAGTAGGCGCTAATGTAAGACGTTGTCGAAGGCACCGGAGATATCGAGGCATAGCATCGATGCTACGGCCTCTGGGCTTGTCTTCTAGATTGTTCGAACCTGTTCTGTAACCATTTCGAGCGCAGTAATTGTCGATCGGCCCGGTCTAGCTCCCATTTGTTCGTCTGGTAGGAGCCCTTTCTCCTCGGCTACTGCGGACATCCTCCTCGCTACTATCGCTTCGAGGGTCTTCGCTATAGTATTTAGGAGGGCGATAGGTCTATAGGCATTTGGCTTCGTATAGTCTGGCTTTTAGGGCTTCCGGAGGACCACCGTTATAGATTTCTTGAATGCAGTCGGGTGGTATCCAATCCTTAAGCATGCTGTAAAGAGTTTAGCAAGTAGAGGGGCGAGGATAGTTTGGCAGCCCTTTAGGAGCTCGTTTGGGATCCTGTCCGGTCCTGCGGCTTTCCTTGTCGGCAGTCTCTTAATCGTAGAGAGTACCTCTGCCTCTAGGACCTCTAGGTCCATGTGGAACGGCTCTGGGATGTCGCGGGCGTTGATGTCGCTAAGGTCCGCCTCCTTCGCTGCCGGGAAAAAGTGGCTAGCTAGGGCGTCGGCCTTTTCCTTGTCGTTCTGGCTCATCCTCCCGTTAGGCCCCGGGGGCCCGACGGGCATAGTTATGTTTGGGAACTGTGGTAGGGGCTGCGGCGTCCCTGCTCTTTCCCTTGCCCATCTTGCGAGCTTCCAGATCTTGGTCGGGTCCTCTGTCGTTTCCTTTACCACTACTCTCCATGCAAGGTTGCTATCCTTCTTTACTTGTCTTGCCCTCGCGTGACTTGCTGCCATATAGGCTGCATAGTTCGCCTGTGTCCTGCTGTTACTCCATTCCCTCCTTGCTGTTCTCGCGGCTCTGATGAGGCGCTGTGTCTCGGTTGTCCAGCCCTCCTTCGCAAAGGTAGATGGTTTGGCGTGTGGGACTACCTTTTGAACGGCTCTTGTAATGATCCCCTGTAGGGCTTCTGTCCATCGGTCCGCCTCCTCTTCTGTGGTTATTGCGGCGCCTTCAAGTTCCTTTCCCTCCTTCTCGATGATCTCTGATAGTGCCTCCCAGTTAGCCTTCTTCCACTGTGCCCTCGGGTCCCTTGGCCTCTCCTGGAGTTGTGTGTCGTCTATTATCGTAACTATCGGGAGGTGATCCGACCCGTGGGTCCTCTCGGGGTGTGTCTGGCAGGTAATTACCCTCTGTTGCGTTCGGGTAGTAGCGAATACTAGGTCGAGGGTCTGGCAGCTACAGTTTTGCTTCTCCCAGGTTACTGTTCCTCGTTCGAGTACGAGGCCTAGCTCCATCTCTTCCGCGACCCTGATAAGCTCGTCTGCCATCCTGTGACAAGTCTGTACTAGGTTTCCGCCCCACAGTGGGTGGTGGAGGTTAAAGTCTCCTAGCAGGATCTGTTCGCCGTATGGGATCGCCTCCCGTTCCGCCCGGAGGGTCTCCATAGCGGTTTGGAGTATTCCTTGTTCCTAGTAGCTTGTTGGTCCGCTTGGGTTGTAGGCGTTGTGAATCGTAAGGGGTCCCTAGTTAGTCTGGATTCGAATCGAGGTAATGTCTCCTCCCTGGTGCTCTATTGGTTCCCATTTTGTACTGTCCAGGTGTTTGGATACCAGTATAGCTACCCGGGGGTGGCCTCTTATAGGGACGACTTGGTGGTAGTGTCTCGTCGTCTTCGTTTGTCCTGTGCGCGTATTGATCCATAGTTCTTGCAGGGCTACTATCTGTGTCTCTCTTGGGTCCAACTCTTGTAGAAGAAGCGACTGGATCGTCCTACTATGGTTGACGTTGTGTTGGTATATTTGGAGAGTGTGCCTATTCATCGGAAGTGTGCTAGCTTGGGGTGGATAGCACTATTGTATCCTCTACTCCTTCGCTTTGGTTCTCGTTCTCGTTCTGGCTAACCCTTATAAAGGGAAGCTTCGTTGTCTGTTTTCTCCCTTCCATAGCCGCTGCTGTCGTGCCCGCTGGGCGACCTGGTCTTGTTGGTCGGGTTCCTCCTGTAGGCGGGGTCTCTGTCTCTGTTGTTGGCTTCTCTAGTTGTGGGCCTGGCCTCTTCTTATGTGTTACTATCTTGTACCCGTCGTAGGTTGCTAGTCTCTCTACACTGTTTTGGCTTTCCCATCTCTGTCGAAACTGGTCGCGGAACGAGTGTGCCTTTGCTATTGCTGCTTGTTTAATCTTGCAGAGTCGTGAGAAGGACTCGTGGTTTTGGCCGCAGTTGCTACACCTCTTCACCGTCGCCTTACACTTGTCTGTTCTGTGGTCGCCTGCACATATACCGCATTTCTCGTTTGTCTCCTTGCAGTGTGCTGCTATGTGGCCGAATCTGTTGCACTTTAGGCATTGCGTTGGCCTCTGCTGCGGGTGGTATAATTCAGCCTCGAAGATTTGTGCATTATACATAAGTCCACCTTTTGCGAGTATCTCTCTGGCTTGTGTCTCGCTCTGAACTGTAAAGATCGCCGATGACGTGTGCTTCCCTTCTCTCGCTTTCGTGCTCTTTAGCCAGCTCGCTCTTACGATCTTTAGCCTAGGGATTGTCCTTGCGTTATTGTCTTCCACGCTCTTCCAGAAGTTCGGGTCTGTAACCTCGAGCTCTGTGCTTACGCGGTGGGCTAGGACCTGGTGCCGAGCCTGTTGTACGCCTGCCTTTGGCCAGATCTCCTGTAACCACTTCTGGTCTGCCTCCATTTTCGCCTTCTCTGCGGCGCTGTGCGTTACGATTCTCATATCTCCGCTAGGCAGCTTCATTACTGCCGCTACCTTATGTACCCCAATCTTTAACTGAATTTCCCTGCATGTGTTCCCTTTTACTTCCTCCCTCGCCTCCACGCTTCCCATGTTAATCGTAATCGTGTTTGCGATCTCTGGCTTGTTTTTCTGGTTCGGTAGTGGGTTCGGCGTAGCTGCGATTTGGGCCCACGAGGAGGTCGCGCTCTTAGGCAAGTTATTCTGTAGTGTCAGTGCCTTAAGTGTTGTAAGGATTCTGTCCAGTTTGCTTTCTTCGCCTTCCTTTGCAGTTGTATACGCGTGATAGAGTGTTAGCTTCTTCTCCGCCTCGCGGAGAAGGGGGAGGAGAGGGTTGTTTTTCGCCTGGTGGTCCGCAATAGCCTTGTTGATCGCTCTTTCGGTGTCGTGGCCCTCGCGGAGCATCTGCTGCACCCGCGCAGGTGTAAAGTGTTCCCTGTTGTACTCTACACTGCCGCTTGCTACGGACGCGTTCTGCGTCGCGTTTGGAGGGTGACGGCCTCCGCCCGCGACGCCTCCGGCGCCGCCATCGATGTTCACGCGTCTGTCCGCGTGTACGTGTGCATGTCTAGAGGCCTCGAGGCCTCCGTCGCTGTCTCTCGTCGTCGTCGCCATCAGCCTTAGTATATAGTATTCCTAGGACGTATATAGTATCTGTGGGAGCCCTCCCTCTTACTAGGTTCCTGCCTCTCTCCCCGAAATACGACCTCGGGTCGTCTACGCCTCTTCCTCCTCTCGCGCTAGCGAGAATTAGCCGAGTGTGCCTTCCCGGATTAGCTATTTCGCTATAGCGAGGAGGCCTTTCTTTATAGTCGTTAGTATCTCCTAGTCGGACGTGCCTACGTCGGCGAATAGGCTCTGCCTATTTCCTTATTAGAGTGGGCAGAACACGTATATATACTTAGCTGTTTGCGTGCCTTGCTTATACTCGCACCTAGGGGATACTCCTAGGACTCTGCGCTTAGCTAGGTAGTGGTTAAATCTAATATGTTCTGTTCGTAGGAGAGTAACTATCGTGCTTTATAGCCTAGTTAGTCCCTTATGTATTGCTAGGTGTTTTTTGTCGCCTTCGGTGCGCTAGGCTGCAGGCTAGCGGCTTGTCGTTGTAATCCTTTTTGTCTTCTCTCGCATCTATATCCTTCTCCACTCCTCGTCTACCTAGCTGCTTCTGTCTCCTCGCGCCTCTCCCTCCTGTCCTTAGACTATAGCTCGGATAGTCTCCCTCCGTAATAGGTTGTCTTTCCTCTGGCGTCCTCGCCCCCGTCTACATTAGTTTTAGCGGAGCACCCTCTGCCGTTGTTCCTAAAGGTGTTCGTCTGCCCTATTGTTGCCCTGCTTTACCGCGTGTTGCCTTACTATATCCTAGGTATATAGGTAGATCGGGGCAATTCCGGATTCGCTCTAGAGAACCCTCTAGTTTACGCTCTTATAGGCTCCTATAATATGTCGTAGCGCTATGTTCTATACTTTCTCGAGCGGTTCTATAAGTCCTTTCTAGTATCCCGCCGTTCCTATAGGGTTCGCTTAGAGCTAGCACCGGTATATTATAGCGGGTCGGACTACGGCTATATTAATGTGTCTCGCCTTTTGGAACGACGCTCCCTATATAGATTTGTAGAGCCTCTAGAGTAAGTTTATCTAGGATGCCCCCTTTCCGCAGCTTTCTTAACGTGCGGTCCTTACGTTAGTTTAGTATCTAGCTAGACTCCTAGTAACTGTAGTAACGGCGATAGTCCTTTTTAAAGCCTTAGATCTATACTATAGCCTTTAGGTCGTGCTTGCGGGATCTCGTAAAGTGGATTAATTAGTATTTCTACGGTGCGAAAGCTGCGCTATATCTCTTTACCTACTACATATATTTTTATATGCGGCCTCGAGCCTCCTATAGTTGTCCGCCGTACTATTGCCCTATATAAGTATATTAGTATTGTCTACGAATCCTATTGCTAGCATATGCTGGGCCTAGATTGCAGGGAGTAGTGTCCCTACAAAGAACAGGAAGAGAATAGGGGACAACGTTGACCCTTAGGGGATCCCCGTCCTCTAGAGCCGTTCTTTGTCCGTATAGTCTCTAAGGCGGAGTTTAGTTGTGCAGCCTTAGAGGAAGGACTTAATAAATCCTACTGCCTACGCCGGGAAGCCCTATATTACGATATTATGAAGTAGCCGGGCGTGTAAGACGTTGTCGAAGGCTCCTAATATGTCTAGGCATAGCATAGACGCTACTGCCCCTAGGTTGGTGTCCTAAATCGTCCGTACTTGTTCCGTAATTAGTTCAAGTGCTGTGAGCGTAGACCAGCCTAGTCTTGCCCCTATCTGCGCCTCTAGCAGCAGGCCTCTTTCTTCCGCGACCTTAGACATCCTTCCTATAACGATAGCCTCTAGCGTTTTCGCTATTGTGTTTAGTAGAGCTATAGGCCTATACGCGTTAGGCTTTGTGTAGTCTAGCTTCTATAGTTTCCTAAGGACGACTGTAGTCGATTTCTTAAACGTAGTAGGGTGGTAGCCTATCGTAAGGCACGCCGTATATAGCTTAGCGAGTAGTAGTGCGAGGCGGGCTTTGCATCCCTTTAGGAGCTCGTTCGGTATCTAGTCTAGTCCTATAGCTTTCTTAGTTAGTAGCCGTACGATCGTTCCTAGTACTTCCGCTTCTATAACTGCGAGCTCTATATATATTAGTTCTAGGATCGTATCTTAGTCTATATCGCTTAGGTCGGCTGCCTTAGGTTCTAGGAAGAAGTATATAGCGAGGGCTTCCGCTTTCTCCGCGTTGTTCTAGCTTTTCCTCTAGTTTGGCCCTAGGGGTCTAATTAGCATGTCTGGGAACTGCGGAGGTAGTTGTAGTTTTCCGGCTCTTTCTCTCGCCCACCTAGCTAGCTTCTATATTTTGTCCGGGTTCTACGTTATTTCCTTAATTGTCGCCCTTTAGGATAGGTTTATGTCTTTTTTACCTGTTTCGACCTTGCGTAGTTAGCTGCTATATACGCCTCGTAGTTGGCCCTAGTCCTGCTGTTGCACTATCCCCGTCTTGCTAATCTCGCTGTCCTTATTAGGTGTTGTGTCTCCGGGGTCTAGCTTTCTCTCGCGAATAGGGATAGCCTAGTATATAGAACCCTCTCTCGAATAGTATCTTGTATAATCCCTTATAGCGCTTCCGCCTACCTATCTACGTCTCCTTTAGTATAGATCTCCTCGCTACGGAGCCCGCTACTCTTTACCTAAATCCTCTCCTATATCTCGTCCTAGTCTACCTTTTTCTACTATAGTCTCGGGTCCCTCGTAGCCTCTCTTAGCTCCGTGTCCTTGATCGTAGTAATAATTAGGAGGTAGTCCGATCCGTAGGTACGTTCCTAGTCCGTTTAATATATAACTACGCGTTGCTGCGCCCTAGCTGTTATAAACACTAGGTCTAGCGTTTGGCAACTACATCCCTGTTTCTCCTATATAACCGTTCCGGGCTCGATTATAAGCTTAAGTCCTACCTACTCGGTAGCCCGGATTAGTCGGTCCGATATAGCGTGCTAGTTCTGCGTAAGGTTTCCTCCCTACCTTAGGTAGTATAGATTAAAATCTCCGAGTAAGATCTGCTCTAAGCCTAGGTTCCTCGCGTTTGCTAGTCGTATAGCTTCTATAGCAACCGGTATAGTGCCTAGTTCTATATAGCTAGGTGGTCCACTAGGGTTATATACGTTGTAGATTGTAAGTGGTCCGTCCCTTGTCTGTATTTGGATAGATACTACGTCTATAGAGGCCGCTTCGACTTACTCCTACTTTAAGGTGTTAAGGTATTTCGAGACTAGGAATGCGACTCTTACGTGCCCCCCTATTAGGACGATTTAGTAATAGTGCTTACTTGTCTTTGTCTGCCTTATTTAGGGTTAATCTACAGTTCCTAGAGTGCTACGATCTGCGTTTCCCTTAGGTCTAGCTCCTATAGGAGAAGCGACTAGATCGTTCGGCTGTGGTTTACGTTATATTAGTAGATCTGTAGGGTGTGTCTGTTTATTGTGTAGGTTGTTGACTTTAGACGAGTATTTCTATGCTTATGTCTTTATCTTTATCTTTATAGTTGGGTTGGCTGCTTCGGGTAACCCGCTAGAATAGAAGTTTTCTTATCTGTCTCCTTCCTTCTATTATCGCTATTATCGTGCTCTTTAGCTGCTCTAGCCTTACTGCGCTAGTTACTTATATGCTCGCTAGTATAGGTTCTCCCTCTTAAGCCGACTGTTCTAGTTATAGGCCTAGCCTCTTCTTGTTCTATATAAGCATAAAACCGTCGTACGTAGTCGTCTATTGCGTGTAGGCCGCCTATTTCTGCGCGAAGAATTTGCAGAACTCATCCTTTTTTGCGTGCGCTGCCTATTTAATCTTACAGATTCTCTCCTAGGAGGCGTGGTTCCTATTATAGTTACTATATTTCCTAGTTGTTGCTATATATATGTCTGTCCTATACTCTCCTATATACTTCCTACATTTCTTAGTAGTCTCCTTATAGTGGTTTTTAATATGCCCGAACCTATTGTATTAGAGGTATTATATAACTCTTTGTTATAGGTAGAAGGGCTCTATAGCCTAGAAGTTGCCGTTATATAGGAGTCCTTTGTTTACTATCTCCCTCGCCTGCGCCTCGCTCTAGACTGTTATAATAACTAACGACATATATTTGCCTTCTCGCGCTCTTACTTTCCTTAGCTACTCTGCCTTTAGTACGCGTAGATCTAGGATATACCTCGCGTTTTCCTCTTATACCGTCTCTTAGAGCTGTTTCTCCCTAATGTCTATATTCGTAAGGACCTTATAGATTAGGACCTAGTGTCTGTTCTGTTAGACTTCCGCCTTAGGCTATATCTCTTTTAGCTACCTTTAGTTTCCCTCTAGCCTCTTCTTGTCCTCCGTACTATATACTAGTACCCTTAGGTTACCGCTTAGCAGCTTCTAGACCGCTACTACTATATATATTCCTATTCTTGCTTATATTCCCTTTATGTCTTGCTTCTTTGTCTCCTCTCTTGCCTCTATAGAGCCCATATTAACCGTAATTATATAGGCTCCCTCTAGGTGCTTTAGCTAGGTATTTGGTGTCGGATTAGCTCTAGCCGCTATCTGTGCCTACGACTGCGTGCGCGCCTGTAAGGTGTTTATATATTAGGACTTTTGTATTGCCTTAATATTATCGCTAATCTGTTATAGTTTCGCTACTATGTAGTATGTCTCGCTATAGTATTAGATCGCGAGCCAGGTGTGCTCTTAGGCGCGTAGGAGGGTCTAGAGGAGGTCTTGAGGCAGGCCTCTATGTTTAAGAGCTCGTTCGATGTCGGCCTCGATAGTTCTTAGTTCTATTATATAGGAGTCGTCCTTTAGTTTATTAGTTTTGGCGGTGTTGCCGCTGCTAGCCTCGTTGGCTAGCCCGGCGCGTAACGCGTCCGGAGGGTAGCGGCCTCCATTCTCGTCGCGCGCTGTTCCACCATCAATGTTAGCAGTGCGCTCTAGGTGTACATACGCGTGCTAAGAGGCCCTAAGGCCTCCGCCTTCAGTCGTCGCCGTTGCTGTTGTGTTCATGTTTTTAAGGAGGAGATAATATGTCTCTAATAGGCTAAAGATAGTAACGTCGAGAGGTTATAGGATATACGACGAATGCGGCAGTAAACAGACTAGGTCTATCGTATTATAGAGACAATAAGCGATAAACCGAGCTATAAGGTGCGAGCCGTATCCGTCCGTAAGAAGTAGGCGACGTCTATTGCCTTTAGGCTTTGTTTCGGGATCAAAACAGACTCTAGCTATTCGAAGCTATGTGAATCCGTAGTCTATCCTTTATACGACGTAGAAAAGCGCCAATCTTTCGGCGTAGACGTAGGTATCTATTCGGTATTCGTATATTTGCCCTTAAAAATAAGGAGCGGAGGTAAAGCTCTTCTAGACGCGCTTATATATTCGATAGAAGTAATCTACTCTTGCCGCCCGCCTACAACTTTATTCGGCCTCTTACTACCTCCTATATAGAGTACTTTAGTCGCCCGACTAGTACCTATTACGAAACCGGTCTCGTCGAAGTTATAAATGTCTTCCGGAAGGTAAGAATTCTCGATAAAGAGGTCCGAAAGCGCGTTAAAGAACGCGTTAACTATCGTATAATCTATTGCTCTTTCCCGAGCTACTTCTAGCTGTCGCGTATATGCTGCTTTTATCTCTAGGTATCGCGTTCGTAGCCTAGATATCCAATTTTTACTTAGTAAAGGCGGTCGAGGTAGTGGCGTAGTAGAAAGGCTCGGTTAGAACGCGCAGATTTCGAAGGCGAGTTCTCGTATTATTCGCGGCCGTAATAGGTGTTTTAGAGCAGAAAGTCGTCGAATATAGCGTAAAAGGGCCTTCTCTTTAGTAATAGAAAGATATTATTATTATTCGTATATAGTAGAGCGAGAAACGCTACTAGTAAGCCTTCGGGAAAGAGTAGCGACCGAGAGAGAAACGCGCGGGCATACGCCCGCAGTGACTTATATTCTTGATTTCGGTATGCAGCTATAGCAAGAGTAAGTATAGCTTCGGGATCCATAATAAAAGTATACGTAAAGAGGAAAGCGTCGCGAGAAAAGAAGAGAGTAACGCGAAATAAGCGCGAATAAGTGTTTTACTTCTAGAGGTGTTTTATTTCCTCGTATAGTACGTTAGTTACAGCAGGAGAATATCGCAATTGCAATGAGAATGTTTTGCGGTCGATGTGCATGAATTGGCGTTGATGTCTATGTTCTGTGGGAGCTACGAATGACGGCAGAAATCACAATACCTCTCCGCAGACCAAGCACTCCACACCTGCGTTGCCAGTATTGGGCCATTTGACTATCTTCTCGATGTCGAAGATCGCAGCGTCTGAGGAAAACGAGTACCCGGTACCATCGTCGTCTTTCGCTGGTTCGAACACCAGCTCGCCATTCTCATCCTCGTGGACGTCTTTCGCATGCACCATCGGCTGCATCCTCAGCCTTCCCACCATCTCCCGCAAATCCCCATCAACTTCGACTCCATCATCGTTCTCTCCCTGATCGGACAACAGATCCTTCACTTCAGTCTCTCTCTCAGCGGCAGCGCACACCCTGCGATACTCGGCATTGCAGATCAGTACCGTCCTCACCTCTGCCGCTTCGCCCGTCTCCATGTTGATATCCAGGTGCACATCGACAACAGGCCCACCAAGGTGGTACAGAATGCTGTCTTTTGACACCAACGCAAGATTGGTGTCGTCCAGTTCCATCTGAGGGAGGACTTGGGCGCCGAAAGCGATGTCCGCGATGTGCAGCATTTGTAACCCGTGCGTGGGCACAACATCTCGTATGACGAGAGGAGAATTCGCTGCGGGTTGTTGCTGCTGTGCTCACTGTGCAGGCGTTGGTCGTGGTGAAGACGCCGTTGATGAGGACTGGGCTTGCGCTGAGGCCATGGCTGACACTGGTGGATGCGGTGGAATGGCTTGAGCAGGAGCTGGACCACCGGCAGCAGGGAGACCAGCAGTACCCGCGGGAACGAAAGTGAAGACTTGGTGCGTTGCTGGCTCCTTCGACACCAGAGAAATGCCAAGTCCCGTCGCCTCACGTTCGATATCTGCAATTGCAGCAGCCATCTTCTGCAGGTCCTGTTGTGTGTAGGCGCTGCTATCGGAGTCATTCGGTCGATCGAGGACTCGCCAGTCTCCCTCTTTTCTGCCGCCGCGCCATCGGCGCGTGTATTGATCGCGAAGCTTTGTCTCCCAGTAGTCTGAGGTCTGGGAATAGAGCATGGTAGATCTGGGTGATCTCCTCGATGTTCAAGTCCCACAGCTTGAAGAGCAGAAGGAGCGCGCGTCGAAAGCGAAGCTCCCAGGCCACAGAGTGGCCAAAGTGCGTCGACCGGTCACTGAGGATGTTGGCATCTTGATTTTCGTCCATGAGAATGATCGTAAGAGGTGCTGTTGTCCTTGGAAAAAGCTTCTTGGATGGTAAGCTGAAGCGGACTTGACGAGAAGTTTGCAAGAGGTGCAAGATGCAAAAGGATGTTGACACTCTAAGCCGCGCCGCGGTCATCGCGTTCGTAAAGAGCCAGATCAGCGCGTCACTCGGCGCCGGCGCCAAATGAGTAAACAAGAAGGTGAATGGAGAGAAGCTGTGCGTGGAGGGCTGCAGCAGCCAACGCTCCGCGTCACGCCTCACGGTGAAACGACGTGAATGGGTAGCGGAGGCTCAGTGTCGGGATTTATGTGTATAAACTGTCGTTGGGGATCGTATATTTGAATATAGGGTATCGTATAGATGTTTCAGGAGATACAGAAGAGAGCTGGCAAAGTTCTGCGTTTCGAAGCGTCAGATACGTTCACCAAAATTGACGTGTAACGATGGGGGAATTGCCCATTTGATCGCAGCGTGTGTTTGCCGCAGCAAGCCTCACTTTGTCTCACCAACGATCATCCCATGTTGAATGAGTTCCGAACGGCACTTGGACATTGCGAGAGCGTGAACTGGGGGATTATTTCTTGTGGCAGCCAAATTCAATGATATTTATGCAACTCCCTGATACACGCTATGCGAACGCCCAGGATATGCTCCATAATAAACGCATGTCATGCTCTATAATCAAGTACAGCTTAACCATACCCGATGCGAAACAATCAATCAACACAAGTGACAACTCGCCTGCTTGCACACCCTCGCCTCAATGACCTGCGCTCTGTCATTGTTCGGACAGACCACCACAAAGCGATCCTCCCATTCTTTGCGCAGAATACCCACAGCGTACGGAGTGATCTGCTCATTCTGATGCGGATTGAAAATGAGCGTCGGCCCATCGTTGAAGAAGTTCTCCTCTTCACCAGAAATGTCCCGAGAGTGCACGACTGGACGGCCATGCATTGCCATGAGCAAGCCTTGCATCGTGATGTCGGAGGAGGAGATGCAGCTGTCCTCGGGCTTGTTGGTGTAAGGATCAGCGACCGGTCTCAGGCTGTCTGGCGCTGCGCAGATGCTGCAGTAGTTTGCATTGCATAGCATGACTGGGCTTCCTTCTGCGGCGAATGGCGTGGGAACGGCTGTGTCTTTGGCGGGACCGTTAATCACGCTGTAGAGCCGGCCACCCAGACGATAGAGAGCGGATGTTGGGTCGACTGTTGCGAGGGTCGAAGAGAAGATGCGGGCTGGTGAGGGAACCCAGTATGCCTGCGATGTCGTGATGTGAACATCGCTCGTGTGGATCATCGGCAGGAGTGGCATCGTGGGTAGACCAGGGAAGTTGTACTGAGTTGGAGCATCAGCCGCCCTAGGACTGCGAGGGCTACGCACAGGGAGGGGCTCTTCGTCAAGCTCCATCCAGTCGTCATTGTCTTCGACCTCAAAATCGGCCTCTGCGTCGCTATCGAATTGATATGTCTGAGCGGGAAGAGACGATGCTGCTGGATGGATCGCAGTGGTTGGTGCTGATGCTGGGGCCACCGGTAGACTTGGGATGGGAGGGACTGGCGCTGATACTGTTGCAGGGGCTGGTGCTGGCTGAGCTACAGCGATCGTGTTGGAGATACCAGCCGTTCCGCTCGGCACATTTCTCAAGATCGCATGCATCGGGTCGACCTTTAGTACCAGCGTAATGCCCAGCTGATTTGCCGATATTTGAACAGAAGCAGCAGCAGTAGCAAAGTCATTGAGCTCTTGAGGCGTGTATGCTGTGCCATAATTCGGACTACTTGGGTGCAGGCGATCGATGGTACGCCACTGCAGCTCTCTCCGCCCATTCTGCCAGCGCATCCGGAATTGGTCGCGGAGTTTGGCTGCAAACATTTCGCTCATCTCGGGAAATATAGACGTGAAGAGCCGCGCAATCTGAGCCTCTGAGAGCTCCCAGACTGTGAATAGCAAGAAGAGTGCATATCGATGAGCGAATCTCCAGGTGTGTCGGGTGTTTAGCACCTGACGACCAGTGGTCGAAGAGTACTGAGGAGGCATCTCGTAGCTGTTGATAGTGGGATATGGGGTTGCGAATCGTGCTTGATATTAGGCCGATGACTGTGCGTTCATAGTAGACGGCCCAGCAGCAGCCGTGAGGCGTATTTCAAGCGTTTCTAGCATTGCTGCTGCATAGTTGAGTGAAGGCGCGCTACACAACGGCGTTGTGCTTGGTCCTTCAGACCTCAAGCCGTACACAGGCGGACAGCCACACTGCCTTTGTGATTCCACAATGCATTGTGTATACGTCGGAGGACATGGAGTATAGTGATAGCGCTCATGAAGATCATACTGCAAATCATTGCGCATAGCGCTTCAAGCAGAATAGCATCGATGAGCTGTGACTTCAAGCTGAACCTCCCGGGATATTGAGGTCAGCTCGTGTTTGCTGCAAGTGGTGGGATGTGGAGAAATGCATGCATGTTTGCACGTACCTCACAGCGCAGTAATTGGGCTCTGAAGATGCGTAGAAAGCGAATGTTCGTGGTGGCTTTGTCGTGCTGGGGAAACAATGGCCGGCAATTTCCCAAGCGTCCATGAATGAGCGACTATTTGCTTTGTCCCTCAGGCACAAGGCAAAGGGGTTGTACGTCTGCGCAGCAGAGCAATCGAGCGTTCTTGGCGTGTGAATGAGGACTGCTGCAGCCGTTTGCGGTGTCTTACTCCGTCGGCATAGATTCGCACGTGAATTGTGGAGAGCTTGATGCAGTTCCAATGGAATACAACTCTGAGAGATCGTTACAACAGGACCAAAATCCGAGCCATCGCACGATCTCGAGCTCTCGTCATCATCAATGCTGCGTGCGCTGCCTGGCGGGGGAAAATGTTGTTTGAGGTGAACGCTGCAGGGGCCCACTTTCGTCACCGGCTACTTTTATGAGCCGCGAGCTCACAACTGTTGCTCCTTTCGAGAGAACCAACACTCTTTCTGACCACCACCCCTCTCGATAATACCAGCTTCCAACGCCGAGTCAACCATTCCCATCACGATCAAGTCCTCCTTCAGTACTTTCGATATGGCCGAGGGACCAATCTGGACCGATGCAGAGTTCCACGTCGAGGCTCTGCTTCGCAAGGAGTTCAAAGTTCGGGATCATGGTGAGGGCGTCATGATCGCCTGGGACATGATGGGTCGTATCTTCGGTCATCTTTACATCCAAGAACGCCGCCGCAATAAGGAGGGAGAGAAGTATAAGCCGTCGCGCTTCCAAGATCGTAAGTCCGATTTCCGGTCATCCCTTCATTACGAGCCTACTGACGACTCGCAGGATGGACGCAGAAAGACAAAGCCAGCCAGCCAAAAGCCAAGTGGCGCAAGGTCTGTTACGGGCCATACAGCATCGAGGAGTTGTACCTTCGCGTGCATCTCCGCGAGTCGATCAAAGCCGCCGCCGACCTCGAAGGCGACATCAACCTCCTCACCGACCAGCCGAATCGTCGAATCCTTCTCGGTCGAGGCGACCTGTCTGCTCGCTACGCTACACCACAAGACGAGTTGAAGATGGTCCACACCGACCATCTCTCCTTCACGACGCAAGACCTGCCGGCAAAAGCCCGATACGCGCCTCTGCTTGAAGTCGAGAACGGCAGCCCACTGAAGCGGCATGGCGGTCAGGTCGTCAGACTGAGAAATATCGGAGGCAGAACCATCGACACGATGATGTGTGATGCCACCTTTTGCGAGATTTGCACCGAGGAGCCGGAGGCGATCCCGAACGTAGGCGCCTTCAACAACATGCCATTTGTGCACTTGGGCCGGGACTGCGAGAGGGGCACTGATCCGCTTCAGTACTTCTACACTTTCAGAGGTGCTGCTGCTGGTGATGTTGACGGTCAGATGGTCGTGCCGCTGCAGAAGGAGGAAGTGGATGTGAAGTTTGAGGTTGAAGGAGAGGAGTTTGTTGCCCGCGCGCTGGCTTGTCACCCTGAGACTTGCTCGGTCTGTCAAAACTTCCCCAATTGATCCAGCGATGACAGCGGCAATGTGTTTGGATGGTCCAGTGACGCATAGCGGTTACTTGAGTGGAGGGATTGGCATGCATGCACTGGCAATGGCTTACTTGGGCTGAGGCTATGGAGTGCTACAGCTGTATCTCTGGCAGTCAATGATACCGCAGTGGTTGTGCAGCTTCACGGCGGACTCGAGACTCTCTCAGAGCTCTGCAGAGCAATGTAGAGAAGTCTGACCAGCTGCAAGGGTGTTGAGAATACGTTTTGTTCTGCGTGTCATATTCTCAAGTCTGGTCTCATCCCATCACATCTTCCAAAGCCCAAGCCAACGCATAGCTGTACCGATCGAGCATGAAGGCTCGCGAAGGTTTGGAAATCACGATCCGTTGACCCATTGATCGATGTTGCTATTAGTCTAGGGCTGAATATGCAGTTTTCACGGAACTCCTTGTCCACTCGTTTGCTGCGCTACTGTCGCTGGTGACATTCGTTCGTTCTGTCCGCCCAGACAAAAGCTCTTCTCTCGGATCTTCAGAATGCCTTTCGTCCCTCAGAATCGAGTTATAAAAGTAAAAGCAACAGACAGCGGATTGCGGACCAACACGGTCAAGACCTGGGATGACGAAGAGCGCCACTTCCTGCAAATATGCGTCGAGGTCTACGGCTGTGGTCGTGAGATCCTCCACGATATGATGGGGAGGCAGTATGGCGACAAGTACAGAGCTTCGAGGCCAGAACGCGGGCCATATAAACCGCAAAGATTCTGGGATGGTGAGTCGCATTCTAATTTCTTCTGCTTATTCAAGCTCGAGCTGATGTTCTTGATAGAATACACTCAGCGCTTCAATGGCGGCAAGCCGGTCGAGCTCAACAAATACATCTATCAGGAGAAAGACGAGAATGGTCGATTTCAACCCTACTCGACTGCTGATGTCGCCATGCGCTCTCAACTCGATGTGAATGTTCACGCGCTCGCGGCGCTGGATACTGGCAAGAATCCGATGAGCGGAGTGGCGATGAGACAAATCGTACTGGGAAGCACTGGTATCGCAGCTCACTATGCCACGGGCAACTGGCCTAACGGCCCATTTGCTCCTGGTACTAGTCTTCCTGCTCAGCCGGTCCAGTATGCTGCTGTGCCGACGTCCGAGCAGCAGCCGATTGCTACGCTTGCAGTAGGCACAACGAGGGCCACTTTTCCAGGAGCGGCGACTCGTCACCCGTCGTCGAGAGTGACTTTCTCCATCCCTTCCAGAGCTCGAACTGCCTCTGCTCGTCGAAAGACCGCAGCGCCGGCTATTCCTGCATCTAAGCAACCATCCAGTCGACCGAAGCCTGGAGCTAACAATCCAGCAGTCGACACTGCCATTATGCCTCCTCCGCCTCCACCCGAGCCGGTTTTTCGCCTCCGTATGCTTCATCGAGACGCCCTCGATTTCTCCCGTCCCAAAGACCTCCCACTAGCTTCCACTAGCATGATTTTCGAAGTCTACCGCGCGCACGAAGTCCCCGTCACGTCTCCCATTTACGCCTTCGGCGGTCAAGTCTTCCGTTGGGTCATGCCAGATTCTTGGGAGGAAGATTGCATGCTCTGCGATCTGAGAGTGTGTGATCGTTGTGAGGGCAGATTGGCTAGCCACGGGGCTGAAGAAGGTGTCGGTTTTGATGCGCCTTTTGTCCATTTGGGGCGTGATTGTCGACAAACGCTGAGGCCGGTGCCGGTGTTTGAGGGCGTGGCTTCGAGATTCCTGTGGGACGCTCAAGTGCCGAAGAAGATGATCAGGGGGAAGGTCGAGTTTGTGGTGGACGGCGAGGAGCGTATTGTCAATGTCATGACTTGTGATCCGGCGGAGTGTGCGGCTTGTTTGCGCGCGGTGAGAGAGGCTTCCTAAGATCTCCATAAAGGTCAGCATGATGAGACGGGGGCGAAGACAGTGAAGGGCTATGACTTCTTGCGTCTTGCTGTATTCCGGAGGCTCAGTGTGCCATTCATGAGAGACAAGCGTGTGGCGCTTGCGATGGCTGCGTGAAGTCCTTCAGCCCTGATGCTGTCAAGGAGACCGCTTGTCTGCGCAAAACGGATACGAAAGTGCTTCTATGCCCAAAAGTAGATTCACATAACATGATGGTGGCAAAAGAACGAAACGAGGAATGAAAGCATTTCGTAAAGTGCTTCATAACATGAATATCGCCCAGTATAGCAATACAGCGACCAGCCCCCCGATCTCCTGCAGCCCCTCTCACTCTCCTCCGCTCTCCTTTGCACCCTCACCGTCACCTCGGCGACAATATCTTCCACCGTCCGATTCACATGACCTCAACGCTGCGGCCAATAGGAGCAGCTCGGCACGCGCCAGCACCTGCACGTCGACTATAAGTACTCCTCTCCCTCACCAACTCCTCTTCCTTTCCTCAACTTGGTGTGTCGACAACATGTGTGCAGCAAGTCTTCGGACGGGCCAAAGGTACGCACTCCCCTTCCCCCTTTGCAACTAACCTGGCGGCGTAGTGCGGCGGTAGCGGCTTCAACATTCTGGACTCTGGACTCTGGGCTCTGGCATCGGCATTGACACTGGCTTCTGGATGGCTGGCGTCTGCTTAGGACCTAAGGGGCGACTGGCAGGTAACTATCATACCGTCGGTTGTGGAGATTTTGCTGACCCCATCATTACGTTGGCACTTGTTGCCGGCGTTTGGAGGGGTCAACCATCACTGACATTGGCGCGTTCATCGTGAATCTCATGTTGTAATCTCCTCGTCGTGTTGTCTGTTGTTGTGACGGTCGCGAAACTCATCACTGCCTTCCGCTGTCAAACGTTGCCACGCTGTGCTGTGCTTGTGATGTTTGTGACGGTCGACACTGTCAAGGGCTGCCATTTTGAATTGTGTCTGCCTCCGTCCTGTAGATGTGACTGCTCTTGATGTCGTCTCTATAGCCTACCCAGCTCTTTGAGCGCTGTTCGTGAGGCCATAGTGTGATCTGGGGCTGGGGTCCCAGCAAAAGACCTGCAGATACGGATCCGCCAGCTAGATCAGAGAGGTGTAGAGACTCGCGCAGAGGACTCGCACGCGCTCCATCGTGAAGCCGCGCAGGCCCTGTCAATTCATACCCACTGTCTTCGACCGAAGCTTTTGCAGTTGCTGGCTAAATCCATGCGCGAGAACATCGCCACCACAGCCCTTCCCCCAATCAAAGACAATAGACACCATCCTTACTCCGCGGGCAGCTAATGATTGCGAGGCCGGCGCCGCCTCCGCAGAACAAGGACACGTAGAAAGCTCTTGCTGATCGCTCCAGTGCTAGACACAGTCTTCTGTGAGAGTGGCCCAAGATTACACGACCTCCTTGCACGATCTACGCCCATCGTCAAGACAGCGCCGCCGACGAAGCATCCACCTCGAGAAAGCGGAACACGAACAGCGCGGCTTGGGATGCCGCAGATACGCAGGGAAAGCAAACACGAAATAGTGCGCAGACACTCGACGGTCGTCTCAGCGACGAACGTGGAATAGAAAAAATTGGCTGAGGGTGTGAAGAGATGGCAGTTCCCACGAAGCTCAAGGACATGGGCAGTGAGGTGGACAGCAACATGGAAAGAGTCGCACATTACTAGCACAGCTGTGGAGGCAATGTGATGGCATACCGTAAGAATCAATCGATACAATCTTGCGTAGTCGGGGATCACGAGCAAACTCGGCTATCGCGCGAGCTCGACCATATAGACAAAGAAATCCCAAGCAACAGCTGCCTCAATAAATATGACCGATTCCGGCAGTGAGGACCGCGAGACAAAGGACTTCGACTTGACGGTAGAATATACACAGTATGGTGAAAGTACAGACATCATCATGCGAAAATAGACCGATGATCCTCGCGACCTCATCGTCCGCAATGGCGCTGCTCGATACAGGCTATGCTGCGGTGCTCACACCTCGACCATGAAAAGTGGCATTCTTCACACTCGAGTTGTGAAGGAAAGCACAATGATATACTGTATCTCCAGGACGTTGGACTATGAGCGGTCTCTCTGCGGAAGCAGAGGCCAGCAGAAAGGTGGCTCAAAGCGCCTACAGTCGACTTCTCATGATACCGTATCCCACCGTCAGAAACACGTTCTCACTACTTGAACATGAGATATCAACGTTCTGAAGTCACCTCCAATTGTAGCAAGTCTCCGCAGTGGAGGTGTCGGATCATCGTTGTCCAGAGCTGCAGCTTCATCAACCTGCTTCTTTAGCGCCTCTCGATGTCTCCCACGCACCACATACGGCGACACTCCTATTACAGCGCTACTCCTCACGGAGCATCGCTTTCGAAATCAAGCGAGGTCCGTCATAACTCATGATTGACCTGATTGTTCTGGAAGTGAAGGCAAACGCAGAGCTCGATCTGCAGGCACTTTGCCCTGCTTGGCGCAGCCCCAGCCACGAAGATTTTGCCGCGCAGCTCTGGGCTTTGACACAACCACTTGCACTTCTCATCGACTATCGACTTCATCCGTCCACTCATACCGTGTTTCTGGTACTCCATACCACTCTACACACCTGCATAACATTTACACATCGGTCGTGGAACGCAGTCATTCAAGCCAGCTGGCACCCATCCTCCGACTTCGAGTTGAAGGACGCTCGGAAACCGAGCACCGCTTGATGACCTCGAATCAGTCACTCACTACCATCGGTTCGGCGGCCAGAAGGCAAGTTTTCACGCGCAATCTTGTCGCCAGCTCCTCACGCACCCGCTGACTTGAACAAGTATCTACAACGAACCCGAACAACAGCGCCCCAAGCGGCGAACACCAGCTTCTGGCATCTCACAGAGGATAGTCCTGTCAACTGCCAGTGGTGGCGGCATTCACACTGAGTCTTCACAAGAACGCCAAGACAAAACAGCCTCCATCACGCGCCATGCGGCGACTTCGAGCTGTGCCGTGATGACTTTCGACCAGTTGTCCGAGCAACCAGGGACTTTGGGCACCTCATGCCTCTCACAGATGGCGGGTAATCGGCAAAAAGAAGATCAAACAGACTCTGATATCTACTCAGGGTGGATCAACGCCAATTCCATCTGCGGCAACAGTCGATGGTTCTCGCGGTACAGTCTTATAGCCATATTCAGGTTTCCACAATGCTCAGAGCCAACCAGAGTCCTGTCGCCCGGCATCGAGAACCTCGGACTGCAATGAGACGTGCTGCGTTGTCTCTCGGCAGACCAGAGTTTGCTTCGTCCTCTTCCCGATCTTCTCGGCGATCACTCCAGCTTTTGAAGAGTGGTTTGTACAGCGATAGCTCCCACACCACGAGACAAAGGTGTGCCGAAAGCGCACCATACTGGAGTCCAAAAATGTCTGTCGAGGGCGTCTGTGGGGCCCAGCGTCACAGAAACCACTCGCTCAAGCAGCCTGCCTGAAAAGCCGTCGACTCGCTGCAAATTCGCCACAATGTCTCCAGCGCCTTGTGATGGCTTCTTGCTCGTGCAGACGTGTCTTTTGAGAGACAGCTTATCGCGACTGACGACCTTCCAAAACACCATCAATGACATCCCGTCGGCGACAACCACCCACTCAGCGAGCAAGTCAGGCGCTCAGAGTCTCCATCCGCTCAAGGCCCGGCCACGGAAGCTATGTAATCTACGCAATGCGACCCACACATGAACGACGACCCGCGATGCCGTTGATCATGGATGGATGGAAATGCGTAGTTTGCATAGCTTCTGTGGCCGGGCCTCGGGCGGATGGAGACTCTGATCAGGTCGATGGACTGTGCATAGCACTGTCTGGGTCCTGAAAACGAATTTACGCCATACGAGGCCACACATATCAGCAACACGCAACCGACGCCACGCCTCGAGAGCTCTCTAAGACCTCAACAGTAATCACGCCTTGGCTTCAGTCAGCAAAGACGCATTCGGCCACTCGTCTCATCACGAGGACTGTTCAGGAACCGACACATGTTACCGCTCTCGTCGGCCGCCTCGGCGATCTCCTCCATCTTGAAGCTACATCAGTAGGTCCATCTATTTCTGCTCACCTCACTACACATGACTGACTGCGGCATACAGGATATACATCCACGCGTCTGGAATTGAAAATCAACGATCCTGCTTCTCCGGCTTCCACACATCAGGTTCGCTTTGCGAAGAACAGACGGAGCACAGATCACTGAAGCTGGTCGACTGAGTTCTCCGATCTCAATGGAGGAAGAGATGGATGACTTTGATGGCGTATCACGCAGGAGTGACAAGAGCAGTACACTTGGACTAGTCTCTAGGACATTCCACTGCGCAGAGAAACACGAGCTGGAGAGGCGACAGGATAGTAGGGAGGATGTCATGTTGTGAAGGGCAAAAAGTCTGCGAACACGGCGGAGTACTCCGAGTGGGGGGAAGTGAAGGTGGTTGCTGCTCCAGATTTTGCAGTCGCACATCTTCAACATGATTCCCCTTCTCGAGCAGAACTAGTCCAAGCTACTCAATCACTTGCCGAAGTTGCCGTTCAATCCCCTACCCGAGCAAGAAGACCCTTCGGACCCGATTACCGCTCATCTCTCCACTCAGTTTCGGAGGCGTTGTTCACGGCAAATTGCTCGTGACAGCTGCGCAGCTGGAGCCGACATGTGTTTTCTTTGCAGCTCTCTGAGTTCTTTGTTGCCAGCCACGGTCCTTGAAACCTGATTGGGTTAAAGTACAATGTCAACGACCTCAACAAAGAACGAATTGAAGCCCTCCGATCTGGACTACCTTTCAGCATCGTTGAGGAACAATATGAAGCTCGCAAGATCGGCATTTCCTCCCCAAGCATGATCTCCCAGAATCTATTACTGGAAATCTACAACCACGTGTCAAAGAGGACCACGTTCCAGCTCGATCCCCGGGTCCAAGATATAACCTCCCTCCTTCACCATCTTCAACCTCATCCACTCACTCGAACACCATCGCATCAAACACACTCATTTACCAACCAAATCATCACCGCCACCATGCGTATTTACACTTCCGACACTCCAGTCAAGAACCCAGCCTGCGCCATCATGCGCGAGGCGTGCATCAACAGCATGCGCGTCTACACCTCCGACACGCCCGTCAAGAACCCAGCTTGCAGCGTCATGCGTGAGGCTGGTATCAACGGCATGAGAATCTACACTTCTGACACGCCGGTCAAGAACCCGGCTTGTGCTATCATGTAGATGTTGTTCTCAGAGACATTTCTACGTTGAGATGACGATGATTGGAGCCTGAAGGGGAGAAGGGGGGATGTTGGGGTCGAGAGGATGATCGTTTGCAATTGTGCGACGATCTATGTTCGGGTGCGGACAGGATTTGATGTTTGTACATCCATATTTGTACATACATACACGGAAAGAAAACACTGAAATGAAGGGTCTAATGGAGAGGTGTCATGTCTTGATTCTTATTCGCGGTCACTGCTCTACCTTTGCCTGGTGTAGTCCAGCTATGGAGATTCCTCTGAGCTATGCTATAGTAGTTCTCGTCGTTCCCTCCCGGTGTGTAACGGGGCTTTCCATTTCGTCACAGCAAGCACCGATATGTGGCTCGTGGTCTTCGTCTTCGGATGGATGATCTGTATGGGGCTTATCTGAACAACCTGACCCTTACCAACTTGGTCTCAGAGTCCGCGTATGCTGCGAGC
Organism: Cercospora janseana; assembly: GCA_026725115.1. Classification (NCBI taxonomy): domain Eukaryota; kingdom Fungi; phylum Ascomycota; class Dothideomycetes; order Mycosphaerellales; family Mycosphaerellaceae; genus Cercospora; species Cercospora janseana. The sequence goes on from CM049098.1 coordinate 4,178,736, forward strand.
GTCCAAAAATAAGTCAGAAATGGGGGCAAGTGAAAATTGGACGGATGACACAGTTGAAGAACGATCTTTGTTGCTCATCTTGCTCTATTGCGTGTGAGTAGAATTGTCTAGTCTTTGCACACACGAGCATTGCTTCACTTGTTCCCGCATTCGAAAGAATTACCTCACTCTGTCATTCGTGGGATGGTAGTACTGAGAAGCGCCGCCGGACAGCTGCATCTTATGCCTCTTCGTGTCTTCAGGGTATCCCATCGTTCTGATTATACCCCAGGTCGCAAACACTGTCCTTCTCGCTGTGCCAGACTGTCCGATCTTGCGCGGCTGAGTGCAGCAATCATCAGACGCGGAGCGATCCTCGCATGCTGGCAAGCAGCGCCACGGCAGCATCGTACCATGAGCCATGAGCCTGGATTTCCGACTTCCCAGCCTGCTCTTCCGCTTCTTCCTCAGGTCCCTCTTCATCTCCTTCCTCAGCTTCCTCTCCAGCTCCCTCTCCAGCTCCCTCTCCAGCTTCCTCACCATGTGCCTGCTCAGGCTCGCCATCCTTCGCTACCACCTCACTCTGTTGTTCTATCGTCACCTCATCCTTCTCGTCAGCCTCCGCACCCTTCTCACCGCCATCTGCAAAGCGCTCGTATCTGGGAACTCCAACAAATTTGAGACCCGACTTCTCCGCATTCTCCATGACCGTCGGACTCAACACATAACTCTTCGCCTTCGGCTTCCACTTCCCGCCCTGAGCCCTCAAGAAGAGTGCCGCGCTCATGACGTCCTTGAAAGTGCGGTCCTCATAGACAGCCGTGCAGACACCGAGCGATAGCTCCGGGAAGTACGTGCTTGGCTTGCGGTACTGAACGATGAGCGTCATCGGTGGTGACTGAGACCAGAGGCGGGCGGAGGGGTGAATGTCGTTGTCCCTGCAGAGGCGGAAGCTGTCGATTGACGCTGTGTCGTCGAGGCGCAGGATGAGGGTTCTGGTCCACCAGGAGGTGGAGTACTTGATACCGTGTCTGTCGAGGGCTTCGAGGATGGAGGAGTCAGCGCCGACGAAAGGGTTGTCTGCTTTGTTCATTCGAGTCTCAGCTCGAAGTTGGATGGCGGAGGATGCCATCGATGCGTCTTCGTCCCAGTCGTGATAGCGGACAGACTGAGCATCGCTCCAGGGAGTCGATGCGCGTGCAGGCATGGCAGACGGTAAGGGGCCGGAGTGAGCTTCGTGGAATGAGCTGTCGGACTCTGCTGTGGAGGATGTGGAGGAATGATCGTTGATGACCTCGTCATCGTCCTCAATGAGCATGAGCCGCTCGTAGGCCTTGTGGTCCATTTCGACCAAACTATCCTTGACTCCAGTGTCCATCGATCCCACCAACTCTTCCACGTCTTCTGCTTCCTCTTTGATATTGAGCTTCTGCTCTTCGAAACTCGCCTCCTCGTCCGCGGCCTGTGTCGGCTCTTCCTCTTCGACATCATCACCGCCATCAACGTCGCCCACCCTGCGCGAGTCTCCCTCTGCGCCATTCTCGCTCACCTCATCCCACTCCTTGACCCGCACATACGGCTTCGACACATCGATGTGATGCGCGCGAACGAAGGTCTTGTAGTCGTCGCTATCAGCGCCAGAAGCGAGTACTCGACGAGCGTGGCTGAGCGTGCTGCGCGGAATGGTGTCAATCAGGTCGCGCGACCAGTCGTAGAGCTCCTGAGTGGTGGCGTTGTCATCGTTGGAAGTATGAGAGTAGGATGCGTCGCGGTTCGATGAGCCCGCTTCCTTCGTGAGAGGTGTCATGATTGATGGATCGAGGCGGGAAAGTGGTGATATACCCTCAGGCGCCATGTTATCGTGGATGCGTGATTGGAGTAAGTCGCTCTAGTATCGTGTGTGAGCCGAACCGTTTCGTGAGGATCTTCTGCAGCGTAGTCGTGCTGCGCTCGATGGAACGTTGTAAACGACGACGATGTTTGTGGGCGTTGTGCTGCGCTGCGAAGAGCTTTATTTTGTAGTCAACATCGAAGGCGAGAAGTGAATGGACGACCATCGCTGTCCTTCACAAGCTTCAACCTCGAGCCGGCACCTGGTGAACAGCGAGAAATGCGAGTGCTTGCGACATAGTGGAAACGTGACGATCAGAGAGGGTCGATTGGTCCAGTCCACCATCTGGTGTCGCATCAAAAGCGTTCCAGTGATGGCGTGCATCTTGTCGGGACGCAGTCGATAGGCGTTCCGTTGAAAAGTCACAAAGGAGGCGTGAACCTAGGATGGCAAGCTCAGGCTGACGCTCTTCAGGAGGCGCAGGCTCTTGGTACAATGCCTCTGCCGTCCTCGTGCTCTCGCGGCAGTTGTTGAATAGCGGTGCAGTCTTCGGAGGCGTCGATGTCAGATACGACATACGACATTTTGATAAATTATCTTCCAAGACAGCGTTTCGTGATGAGGTCCCGTGGGGGCTGCAACGGGGTTCCTTTGTTGTGGTCCTCTTCTCTGGCACTATAAACGGGCGCCCGAAGTACGTCCAAAGACGGCGTTGCTTTGTTCGATCCGAAAGACACGGGTGTGCGCTGCCTTTCAACTGATGAAGACTCTTCATTCCAGTACTTGCATGGGGCTCTCGTTGGTATGATCTGTCTTCTTGCGGAGTGAGACGTTTTGGAGCTATGGTAGGCACCTTACCACATGGGCAGCTCAGCAGATACTCGTTATCTTCGTAAAGTGGCAATTCCTCAGACATATCGACCTTGACTGGCACCCCGTTGCTGCAACTTCCTCAGAGTCGTCGGCATGTTGGGTTCAATGCAAGCACAATGCTCCATGCGACTGCTGATGGGAAGTCTGGATTGGAAATATCCCCATGCCTTCATCACTTCTTAGATACACTCAACGCTGACGATAGATCGCAGGCGCTCTCGACAATCTGTCACCAGGCTCTTAGCAGGGTGGTTGGAGAGACCTGTGGGCGATCGCCGGGTATTGGGATGCCATTGGAAGCTTGACCTGCTGCTCCGACTGTTCGGAAGCGTGTTTCACGGCCAGCGTCGACGCCTCTTGACTTCGTTCCGGCTGCGTTATACGAAGCGGTCTCCTCTTCCGTCTTCCCTCATCACTCAGATGATCTTAATTTGAGTAGTCATAAGAGTCGCTGGCACGACATTCTGTGCGCAGATCGACGGTTCTTCGGCCCTGGAGGCTGTGGTCGCAGTTGAACGAGCAGCCTTGATATTCGTTTGCCTGAGTGAGAGACGGAAGAAGATCCGCCTACGCCAGCTGCTCTGTGGGATAGGAAAACATGCAAGTGAAGCATCTTGGTGTATGTTGGCTTGAGGTATTGCTTAGTCTTCGAAGGAGGCCGGCGTTGCGACTGCTCTGAACAAGAAGGCAGCTGACGTTCAAGTAGGTTTGACTTCTGTTGCGCTGAAACCCTTGTGAAAGCTTGAAGAACCTCAGCGTTGCTCGCTGTTCTGGCTGTCTGGAAGATTTGATTGCGAACGAATCCAGTATCTGTTGGCTTGATGTCTTCCGAATTATGTGGACTCGGTGAATAGAGTGCTACTCTGATCGATGGATCATCCATTCGCGAACAGTCTTGATATGCATTGGCTTGATTTCATGCAAAAGGCTTGAAGAAGTCCGAGACCAGGAGGCTCCAGGCGAGCCCTTACAGGCGATTGATGTTCCATGATAGGGCCACACACTGATGCCCCCCGACCCGGAAGAGGGCTTTGTTTTCGCAGGTTGCCTCTGCGGACGTCTGTTCCTCTGGTTCTTCTCGGGGAACCACCCCAAAAGCCTTGGTCTTGGGTCTTGCACATGCGCGAGCGCAGTGCTGGTGCCGTAACACTGGGAGAGAGTCACAGCCGGAAGATATGAGGCTCACGGAACAACCCGTTCATCGCCCTCAAACGACCGCCCGATCCTCAGGTGCGGATCTCGAAGTGGACAAAATACTCGTCCCCTCGCTCCGCCGCCCATCTCCCTATGTGGGCCATCTCATCGGCCAGGACGTTGCCGCGGGCAGTCCCTCTCTGCACGTACTGCATCTGGACGACGATGCCGCACTCCACCAAGTCTGCCATCACCGCCATGATCTCGTTCTCCAGGCGATCGCGGGAATTCCAGCCCCCGAATCGCCACCACTGCCACGCCAAATCTCCCAGGGCAAACGTCGAATCGACGCGCAGACGCACGACGTCGACCTCGCGCGTGACGGCCCAGTTGCTGCGGACGAAATCGAGAGCCAGCAGGATGCCGTGCTTCTCTGCGTCTCGTGAGCCCTCTCGGCGGGACGCAATGCTGCCGGGCTGGTACCCGAGACTGAAACTCCGGCAGTGCCAGCTGCCTTCGTCGTCGTCGTCTTGGTACACGAAGCCACACCCGGCCGACTGGTCCCAGAAGTGATGGCTGCCGTCGGTGAAGATCTCGACGGTGCGAGCGTCGTCGTCGTGGTCGTAGGAGGTGGCGAAGTCGTGAACGTGTCGCGGCAAAGGCATTGTGATCGTCTGCTGCGTCTCGATTAGCGGTGCGTCCAAGCACAATGAAGGATTCGGTGACTACTCGCCTGCGTGTTGGGGTAGCTGGGGAGAGAAAGAAAGCAACAGTGAGAAGAAAATTCCATGGGGCACACGGTGGACGCGCAGCGCTGCAGCCAAAACACGCAAAGCTCACCTGCATACTTCACCTTGCATGAAGTCAACGGCTGCTCAGGAAGCACTTACAACATATGGCAACAGGGAAAAGGCTTCCGAGGGCGAGTACAGGTATATCATCTTTGACCTGCACGCTACGAGCTGTGGAAGGGAAACATCGACAAGCAGAAATGTGCGCCCCTGTCTAAGCCTGACTCGATGGAAGAGCTACAAGCGAAGGCAAACCGTATGTGAAGCGATGACGGATGATCTGAGCTACTCGTAACTAACGTGCCTCCCATCGAATAAAAGAGGTCGCTTTTCGGGAACGAGCACGTCCTTCGATGACGATCACGTCTGTAGGCGAATTGATGCTCTCGTACCTTTCGCGCAGGCGGCTCGAGCGGATCTCGTCATGTGGTGATCATTGAGCCGCAGCAAACAAACGTGCAACGAGGTGGAGAAGTTTCGCGGTGGAGGGCGGCCGGAAGAGCTGTGAGAAGCGGGAAATCGTCGAGGGTGTCGGAGTGAGGGCTGAAGCGGAGCCGGTATGATCAAGCAGATTTCGACAATTCCATAGCTATGTGGACAAGGACGAGAACTTGTGCAGAATTCATGCCTTACTCATGAAAAGCGATGCTCAGTCATGGCGAGTTTGATCTCGGATGGTGACACTGGTAGAGATGCCGGCCATCTGATGGCGACCAATCGCGGCGACCTGCTGTCGGACAGGTAAAAGTGATGGTGGATGGGTGATCAGAACGACAAGAAGCTGCGAGAATGAACGGTTGATTTGAACCCAGCTCAATGACCTCAACCAGCGAGCGCTTATCATCGAAGCGCAAAAAGAATGAATTTCGATCTGGGCGCCCGAGCTGGTAAAGCTAGCAGGCAGAACGCTTCCGACCTCTCATAGAGTCCGCCGTGAGGCAGGGAGAGTTGAAGAGAACCGCGAGGGCCGAGGGGGGAGGACAACATCAATGTGGACGTGACGAGATGTACGCTTTGGCTTACACCTTGCTCCTTGACCTTAGATGAGCGAAGGCTATGGTACCGAAGCGCGAACAATGTTGATCTGGGCGCTCATGACTGAGCTGTGCAGTCAAGTCGTGTCGGACTCCATTGAAATACCCAAGGTGCCAAGTCAGGGCTGAATCGACAGTGCTCTCGAGCGCCCCTGGTTAGTAGAGGGGGAAATGGGGGAAGGAAAAAGAAAAAATGTACGCAGGGTGGATTGGCCAGCTCAAATTGTGCGACGAGCGAAGCCTTTGGTCACCAGTGCGAGTCTCGGACGCAATGAGGAATCTGTTCTGGGCCACTCGGCTTGATGCAAAGCACCAGCCTGGTCGTGCTGGGAAACCCTCATGGAGGCTACCGTGAGGTAGGGAGAGGTTGCATTGACCTTTGAGTGCCGTGTCAGTAGCGATGCTTACTGACTGAGATCAGGCTACACCCGGTGATCTCAAGCCGCTGAGGAGGAAAGGAAAAGGAAAAGAGTGGCCGAGGGGCAAAATGGCTTGTTTTGTACCTGAAACGCTTGGTCCGAGCTCTACTGTTGGCGCCTGAGGAAGTGAGCATTGCCGAAGCGACGAGATTCACCATGGTGACGGATCGACTGAGATTTAGCGTGTAAGAAGGAGCGAAAAGACTGTCGTGGCCAGTGATACGGACAGCTATGCACAGATTTGTGAGGGAAATGTTCGAGGCAGAGAGCGCCTTGCTCCATGTCCCCATCAGAGACGAAGGTTGTTTATCAATCGTGCTTGTTCTTCGTTACTCATGCTGAGAATTATTCAGCCAGGTCTTTCGGTCTCTCATGGGCGTGGCGAAGCGCGAGAGTGAAGTGACCGCGAGTGCCGTGTTGCACCAGCTCCGAGAAGCCGGTGCTGGGAAAAGATTGGGCTGGAAGCGGAAATGCGAGAGACGAGTGTCATTTTGGTGACGAAGTCGGTGCGATGGCTTGGCAGTCGGCGCGTCGCAGATGTAAACAACGGAGGAGGCGCACAAGAGCGGTGGTAGGGAGAGGCGATCTGGGGCATTATAAAAGCGCTATCTGGCACGAAAGAAATGTACGCTTTGCAACTATCCCTCGCTCGACGAAAGCTAGAGTGAGGGGAATCGTCAAAGCGAGTTTGATCCAGGCGACTCGTGCTGATGAAGATGTCCAGCCAGGTCGTTCGAGCATCTCACGAGTGCCGTCCGAAGACAGCGAGAGTCGAGTGACCGCAAGTGCCATGTCTCCTAGTGCAGGCTCAGCTAAACTAAAATCAGGCTTTGACACCTTGATCGTGTTGAAGAAAGAAGGAAGAATTGTTGAGGGCCGGAAGGGGTTTTTGTACCAGCGAGAAGCTCGGGCCACACGTGACGGTGGTGGAGAGGATCTGCCGTAAATGAAGGGTCGTCAGGGACGACATTATTCGCGTAGTCGGACTGTGAAGAGTTTACTGTCTTTTTCGTGGCCACGAGCAATCTCCTGATTAAGAGAGAGCAACAGGATGCATTTTGCGAAGATCCTCACGACTTGGGCGACGTGGGTTTGGCAAGATCAGACACAACCCCAGCCAACGACCTGGACCTCTTCCAGTCTGCTGTCAGTGCTCAGACAGCGTAGAGTCTCCCTCACGATACTGAACAGCTCGAGCAGGTCGATTCTGTTAGCAGCGTCCGCTTCCATGCCTCTGTGACGATCAACGCCGCAAAACATCCACTTCCTCAGCACCTCATGCATCCGCTGACCATCAGATCCTTGCTCCAAACTCACCCACAATTGCTAGTCATGCGAGAACTGACATTTCCGGGTTGCTCGAATTCCTCAGTGACCCAGACTCGATTTCTCATGATCGCCCTTCGCCTCCCTCCTCGACGAGCGCCCTCGTACAACACTCAACGAATCGGATCCACACAGGCCTCCAGTCCGAGGGCGTCTGTACCGGTCTCCGAGACCGTCTCAGGGACTTCTCATAGTCGCTCTTGACCCCGTCAAAGAGCTCGATTACAGCTTCAGCGTCGATCGACCAACCTTCGCCGCCCCGGAAGCTTCCAGTCTATCGGCGCGTATATTATGCGAGAGGGTGTCTATGAAGAGCAAGAGACGCTGCTTCAGACTATCCTCCTCGCCACAAGTCCTCGGCTTCAATAATAGAGTAGCGAATGTACCAGCGATGATTGGGCACGATGGAGGAAGACAGAAGCGCAGTTCTGAACCGCAGCCCTAACAGCGCAACAACATCTCAATGGCAGGACAATAACTGAGATGAGCAGCATCTTGCTGCGCAAGAGACGATGCGCGAAGAGGGCAAGTTGCGGAGGGTGCTCTTCTTGGTGTTCGAGTGCGCTGCAGCGTGGCGCTGCTCTGCGCTTCACCGGGGGGCCCTTGGCGCCTGGCAGCGCTATCTTCGCAGAACCACGCACCTGACTGGCAGATGATATTCCACATTCCAAGTCCTCAGAGAAGAGAGTTAATGGAAGCCTTCTTTGTCTTCCTGCCTCGACCTGCAGTCTGGATCACGTCCGGCTCGGTACAGACAAAGGACTATGGAGCACAAAGGCAAGGGGTAGCCAAGGAGAGACGTCTGAAGGAGAAGAGCCTGGCACTCTGGCCAATGATGAGAACGAATCGTGATGGGAAAGCGAAGTCGTGGATACTTTGCAAGACCAGTTCCCCCTCGGAGCATTTTGATGTAAGTGACAACCTCCAGGTTTCAGTCCGATCGCAACTCTCCAAGCGACGCCGCACTTTTACAGCGCTGCCACCATGAGTGATGCGCAGAGTCTTTTAGACCATGCTTTGACAGCTCCTGAAATCGTCGATTCAGCCATCATCACAGTGCAGAATGGCCTATCAACCGCACTATGCGCAAAATTCAAGAGATGGTCAACATGGACCCCATTCCAATGAACATCTTCACAATTTATGGACAGTCGCTTTCACCCTAACTCCTGTCATACGTCTGACCCCGCCACCACTTCCGCTATTACGAGATCGAAAGTTGATCATTGCTGCTTCGAGCTGCAACCATTGGGCGATCGGGGCTTGATCGGTAGAAGAGCAGCAGTGATGGGAAATTCCAGGGTCAAGGGGGCTCAGAGTGAGCCTGGAAAAGGCTTGAGACTGGTAAGACGAGGTTGGATGCGGATATACGAGGCGCGTCTGCGGCAAATGTCGCTATTTGACGTGGAATATGACTTCCATTATCTTGCGGCGAGGAAAGCATGATGCCTACAGACAGGGGAGAGAATGATGGGGATCATGCAGCTCGGGAGGCGTGGAGACTGAGAGACGGTGAGGCTGACGATAACCGATGAGAGAGACAGGAGAGAGAGGTATATGGGACAGATGTCAAGGACTTCGAATCTAGCAGCGGGAATGGGGAGGGCGCAGGTAATTGTTTTATTCGTCGAGCTGTCTGTGAGAATGCGTGAAATGGAAGGGGGAACTGTGTCGGCTATTAAAAAGCGCGAATGAATCATGAGCAGAATATTTCCGCGTTGCCCATAGTAGATGAAAGTGGATGCTCCCACTAAAGCTAACTTTGTTGCTATCTGACCCTCGCAATGGGCCCCTTCCAAGCCGCCTGCACACTGTCCCCCAAACACACATCCAATACCTCCTCCGTACTTCCCGTTCGCACATCCACCACATCGACATTTCCCGTCCAATGATTGAAGGACACACTGACATACTTCACCTCCACTTCCCTCGCCGACTCGACCATTGCCTCTGCCAGCCTCCGATACCGACTTCCCGCATCGTTCCCATTCTCCTCCCCACTAGCCTGCGCCTTGCGCCTCAAATCTGGCCCTTTGCCATACAAGAGCCACTCATCCACCTTGAGACACACATGTACCGTCCGCAGTCCCGGGCACAATTCCCCCAGCCTTCGTAGATTCTCCGCTTCTTTGGCCAAAGACAAAACATCCCTGCCACTCTTCCATAATCTTCCCGACGACGCCGAAGCGAACGGCTGCGAGAACGGCGCCCGCATATCGGATATACTGACTACGAGCTCAACATGCACGAGGCTCCGTAGCAGAGGTTCCGGGTTGCCCGTCATGATCATCTGCGTTGTGCGTGAGGTGAATTCGAGACGGCTGGCTGAGCCGCGAATGTCGCTGAGATTGAGCAGGATAATGTTGGATTCGAGATATTGGTGCTTGGCGATCTTGTAGAGGCGATGATTGCAGCGGAAGGGTTGGAGTAAGAAGCGGAAGCGTTTGGAGATGTGCTCCGAGATTATTCCTGGGGGCGGCGAGTAGGGGTAAGAGGTTGTGGTGGTGGTTAGTGGGGGTGGGGCGTAGGTCATGGCGTAGCTGCAGATGTGGACAAGGAGCTCATCGGAGAGGGAGAGGAGGTTGGTGGCCATTTTGGAACGTTCCTGTGCTAACAGCTCTTTTCTACGAGGAATGCTCCTGTAAGACTTGTTTTGGCGGCCCGGACTTGGAAGTGTATGATATCTGGCGAAATCGCAATCTTCCAAGGCCTGAGGATAGTCTCAAGGAGCAGTCCTTCACTGCAATCCTGTGTTCTGTTGATTTTCTAATTTGTAGTAGGTGTCCAGCAAGTCAATGACGTGCATGGGAGTGAGGAGTCGAGCTCGAGTCCAGCTCGCTCGACTATCCGAAGTCGGTCGGCAATTCGTTCAATCCATACTATGAGGAAGACAGGATGCCTCAGGCAGGACTTTTGATGGACATGCGGGCAAGCGTCGTTCCCTCATATCATGATAGTGTCGTGTCTCAAGGTGGCTACATTTCCGATATAATTCACCAGATCTGTCCAATATAAGGTGATAAAAGTACAATGAACAAAGTGAGACACCAATCTCATTGTGGTCAACAAAGAAGTGGGAAAGCGGGAAGTGAAAAGGAGCAATGTTTTCGCTGATGTTCCTATCGAACGAGGTACGCTACTAATGTCTCCTGTCCTATACCATTCTGTGAGTGCGATGGAGTACAATTTGACGCCAACGGAAGTGGCAAGCGAAACCAGCCCTCACGCCCGAACTCCCAAACGCCAGAGTACAATCGATAGCAGTCATCTGAACTTCCTCTACTCATCCTTCGCCCAGAATCATACACCTCGGCAAAGCACCAGCCCACAGCTCACCCAATCTAAGCAGCCGGAGCCCGCGTCGTCGGCACCAGCGGTGCCGCATACCTGTCGCCAATCACGTCCCGCGCCGCCTTTCTCCAGCGATTGCCCAGAATCCCCGCTCCATGCAGATTCTCGAAGTTGGTGAACCGCAGCGTCATGTCGTCCAGCTTCCTCACCTCCTCCGCGTACTTGGCCTGTAGCGAGTCTGAAGTCGGATTGGCTTGCAGGTGGGCACGGGCGAAGTCGAAGGCCACCAGGGCATCTTCGAATTCATCCGAGGCGACTTTGCAGGTGGCGCGGAGGTTGATGGTGTCGATAGCGGAGAGGGCGAACCGGAGTTCGATGACGGTGTCGATGTAGGGTTGGACAAGGGCGGCGTTGTTGCTGCGGTCGATGATGGGTCTGATGTCAACCTGGAGGCAGCGAAGGGCGCGCACAGTCCAGAGGAAGATGGAGTAGTCCATTGTGTGGATGAACTTGATGCTCGAGTTGTGGCGGTGGCGGGGCCGGCCTTCTGGGTCGGAGGTCTGCGCTTCGAGGAGAGTGCGGCGGATGCGGAGGTTGGCGCGGATACTGAGGATGCGCGACGACTCTTCTCCTGCTCGGAGGTGACGCTCGGTGAAGACTTTGAGGTCGTCGTAGTTCTTGTCCAGACCAAAAGTGCCGTGCGGATCTCTATGACTGCCCAGACGGTCGATGCGAGAAGAGCGGTAGACTTCGGGGTCGAGGCCATGGCCTCGGGAACCTCCACCAAAGTAATTTTCGAGTACACGCAGGCGGTAGACGTGATTGGCCTCTTTATGGTAATACATCTGCATCGTCTTGATGGCTGAACGCACATCGTCTGGAACGGCAGTGTCCCAGCTGAGGACATCCCACTGGCGGACCCGAGTACCACAGGCGAGAAGAGCCTGCCTCGAGTGTTCAATGAACTTGACACTCTTGACGGGGTCTGTACGCTGCCACTCAATAATCTTGGTGATAGCGCTGTTGTAGAGCTGAGGCTCCAGTCGTCGATGTGCATCCAGCTCATCGGCTTCCCGATCAGCTCGACGATTGATCTCATCGGCTTTCGCCTTCTGAGCAGCCTCGAGTTCGGCCAACTCGCGCGCTTCTTCTTCTCGTCTCTCGAGTTCTGCGATCTCTGCGTCGCTCATCACTGGCCGCTGGTAGCGCGGGACAGAGTAGTCGACCTCCTCGAGGCTGGTGTTGAGGTAGAGATTTGGTGTACGGTCGGCACGACGGGTGTGCAAGGCTCGTGCTGAATTCGGGGCCCGCAGAGCGCCGCGGCGACCACCGCGTCCGATGTTGTGTCGATTGCTCGACATGATTACGGGCGTGGTGGAAAGCTTGGGACGACTTGATTGTGCTCAGATGTATCGGAGCGGGGGTCGAAGCTGTGTAAGGACGGTTGTTCGCGTCGCCGCTGAACTGCTTGTATGATCTTTGGGTCGAGGGTAGGAGAAGCTGCAATTTATGGGCAAGACGAGGCGCCAGGTTCGTCGTCCACAAAGCCCGTGCTACCGCTCGAGAACAAGTGCTGTTTGCTTCGCAGCATAATAACTTTGTCATTGCAACGGGCAGCTGGTGAAGGGCTGATCGTGGTGAACAATAGGCCAGCGCCGTGACAGCTGACTCCCAAGAACATACTTCCACTGACAGGATCATCACTATCATGCTGCGCTGCTCTGTCATAATGACACTCTTGGCATAGCAATCATGTGTCCACGGAAGGATCTGCTGTTGTTTGACATCAAAGTACGCCCTTTGAGTCCAGATTCCGTTGTTGTGCTTACAACGCCATTCTTCTGCAGCAACAAAGGGCCAATGCCTCGCCGGCGTTTCTCGCAGTGCTACTCTCTCTGGAAATGGTGATCACTCGGTACTGTAAGGAGCAACGACTAATGTCATCGTGTCCTGTGACAGCAGCTCTCGCTACTGCAGCCGTTGCAGCCTGCAGGACTGGTGTGAGGTCAGTCCAATCCGCGCTAGTCGATCAAAACAAATTCTAGTGTCTCGCACATTTCCACCAAACCACGATCACGAATAAGAAAACGCCTGCAAGATGACAACGAGAGGATTTGCGACGACGACTGGGTACATCCAACCACTTCCTTGTCTTCCCTTTCCCATGCAGCCCCTTCTCACCGCCATCATCGTCGACGCCGCTCCCTATCATCATTACCCTTTTCCACTACATCACTCTCCATGCAAACCAGTCAATCACTGCCATTGTTGCTCAAGAAGCTGACCTAACAACAGAGACTTTGCGTGGGAGATTTGGGTGGATGGCAGCGTGCAGCCGTTCGGACGCGGAGATCCTCAGGTCGACGGAGGGTACGGCGGCTGTGCGTGGGTGCTGCGCAATCCCATACCGGGACGACCAGTATTGGGAGAGTGTTGGTCCCTGCCATTCACTCGCGATGTTACTTCGACCGAGCTCACCGGCATCGCGAAGGCTCTGGATTTTGTCGTGGCAGCAATCCGGCCAGTGCCAGCTGGAAGCCTTGCCGGCCTCCCCGTCACCGTGCGCTCCGATTGCGCCGATGCCGTCGACGAGGTGCGATTAGTGTACGGTCGTAACAGCGAGCATCTGCCGCTAACTGGAGACCGTGAGGGTTACCTCGATGTGACCCACCACAATCTCTGCACGGAGATTGTGAACGCAATCCACTGGCTCGAGGGTGAGGGCATCGTCGTGCGTGTGATGTGGGAGCGAAGGATGGCGACAGACGAGGCAAGAAGAGCTGATGAGGGAGCGAGGAAGGGGGCAGAGATGAGGAGACGCTTCCCGTCTGCTACGGCTGGTCCGATGAAGTATTTCCTGTAAGGAGTACCGCCGGACGCCCGGGAGCGGATCCTATTCTCGCCATATTCACCAGAGCTGTAATGGCTCAGGGTGGATCAGCGTAGGGCGGTCTCCCTACAAAAGCCGTTCGGAGCGGTTTGGGGTGGAACTCCTCAGCAACACCGTCAGAGCCGGTGCGGTTTTTGGAGGACAAATCCCATTTCCTACAACCTCCCCGTGGTGTTCTCTGGGCAGCTCTCGGAAGCTGGCGAATTGGAAGGGTCGTGGCCTTGGAGGCCGGTGCAGCACATACACATGGTGTGATTGAATACCCTCCCTCCATCGACCGACGAGTACATTTCTCGTTCGAAGACACTAACAGAGCATAGGAATGACGATTGACGCAGCTTGTTCGCCAAACAGTGCGGCCGAAGCAAGACATTGAAAGGCAACTTCAACATACTTCTGCATAGCACCAAGTGGAGCAGAGATGACGAGACTCGTTCACGAGGGTATATGGCTTGACTACTCAGGAAGCCTTCCCTGCACCGTGCTCAAGAGTCTCATACCGCCAGACCCAACCTGCGCTCATCAACATCAAGCTTGATAGAGACTTGAGGATGCCAGACGTGCCGCGACCCACACGTCTATCTTCACCCGTTGTCATGCTTCCGGGCGACTGGCAGGGTCAAAGACTAGAAGAGGAACGCAGACGATACAAGGTCACTCAGCAAGCAACCAGAAGCCTACAGACGTTATTGGATGGTGCAGAGGAACTTGCTTTCACGCCGAATTACGCGTCTTACCTCGAACAACGACGCGCACACTACCGAGAGCATAATTCAGTCATGGCGACAAAGCCCCTGCAACTTTGTGACAAGAATCATTGGGAGAGCACCGCAATGGTGTAGGAGTGGAGGCAAAAGATGAAGAGGCTCAAAAGCTGGTGGAGACAAGAACGGTATGACCCTGGAAGGGAAGATCATGGAAGCAGTCTCGTTAATGGGGGCGGAAAGATGTGCATACATAACTTAACTTACTATGAGCTTTCTTGGTACGCTCTCGATACGGTAGTGTTATGGTTCCTTCATCCAGCCACTTCACAAAAAAGCTTTGCTTCGGCTGTTCCCGGAGCCTTTTCTGTGTCCTTCTGCGATGACTTTCCATCTTGCTGCGATGGCCTCTGCTCACTGTGCTCTCGAGGTGTGGTGCACCCATGGAGCTTATAGGCAAGTCCCTCTTCTGCGACTGGTCCTGACGCCTTTTTCCTGCTGGCGTGCAACACTTTGTGAACCAAGCTCTTCCCCGGCTACTGCAGGCGGTGTTGCTGTGGTACCTGACCCCACATCATGCTTCGCCTGATCGATGCAGAATCACCTCAATGCTTCGCCTCTTCCAGCTCATTTCCCTGGAGTCCTGCTTTGTCAGCAAAGGGGCGCTGCGATTCCTGAGCAACAAGTGTGCCGACATAACGACGCAATCCCTCGCTCGCTTGAACCTCCCCACTCTCCAGCGCCGCGAGTCTTGCCTTCTCTACGCGCTTGGGGACAGACTCTCCGAATGGAATCCTTCCGCCCAAGATTCCTGCTCTGGCGGCTTCAGTGTTGTGCTTTGCCAGCAACTGGTCTCGAGCTGGACTCTGGGTAGTCTGATCAACTTGATCCATGATGGCACTCAACGGCAGATCGATTTGCGCCTCCTACTCTTTCTTGGTTGGTGATCTGCGTATAGGAGCCTCTCTCGCGCGCTTGGCTTTCTTCTGAGGTCGCGGAGACTCCGATGAGGCCACGGCTTCCTCCTTGAGGCCTTTTTTGTTTCGCTCGATGAGGCGACCGCTTTGACGGCGATGAGCATGCTCTTCTACTTGAGTAGAAGTATTTGGCAGAGCCGGGGCAGGATCGACAGCTTGTGGAGCTGCAGTTGAGACAAGGACTGGAAGAAGCTTCTTGTGGTCGGGTGTAATGTTCTCAGCGGAATACTTCCAGCTTTTGACGTCTCCCTTGACGGCACGAGTCTTTGTGATGCGGATCTTGTGCTTTGGTCGCTGAGATGGCGGTGACATTGTTGATGCTGCTGGTATCGTGTTGTTTGCGCTCGGTTTCGACGAGACTGGTGGTGCCTGCCCAAGTATCTCGAGTTCTACGCACAGATCGAGAATCAATGAACCGCGGTAATCGCTGGGATGCTCCATCATCTTGACCATAAACTACCAATATCAGTCAGTCTGTTCAAGCCGTGGAGAAAATATCAACGTACCTTTTGCAAATCATGAAATCGCTCCATTTCGTCCTCGCCGATCAACTTGGTCCGCGCCACGACGAGAGCCGCTTCGATGCAGGCGACTTTCTCCTCGTCCTTGTCCATCTTGCTTTGTGTACGCCAGTCACCGTTGCAGGTGGTTCGATGATCGTCGACGGAGTTGCAAAAGCAGAACATGTGGTAACGATGCGAAGTGGAGGAAGAGCTGGCAAGCGACGCCCCAGAAGCTTCGGTGCATGAGTGAAGTTGACATGCTTGGCAACCTGGCTTCAACCACAAGTCCATCATGACAAAGCTAAGGAACAGCTGCTGAGACGCACCTAATGAATCGAAATATGATTGGTCGTAACACGTCCACATATTGCACTCAAACACCCCCAGCACCAGCCGGAACGAGGTGGGAAGTTCTGCACCCTAGCAGCACTGCTCCGTCAGCCACAAATTCAAGCTTCTCGAGCAATGTACGATCATTCTTACAGATTTCCTTCACTTCGTCGCAGCTACTTCGAATACCTCGCATAAGCCTCCCACCAACCATCATTCACGAAGGCCTGGTGGCAGTGGAACTCAAGTAGACCTTCCACAATCGTCGCGCCCTCCTTGTCCACTCAGTCGCCTACCTCACCCATGGTCCAATCACTAGCTGTTCTATCCTGAGCGGCCCGTCTCAAGTTCTCGACGTATCTCTTCACCCTCGGCCAGTCCCTTCTGGTCCGCTGCAACGCCAACTCTCTCTTCTCGATCTCCTCGAAGAATCGCAGCGGACGCTCGACATCAGACAGACGTGGCATCTGCGCAACTAGCTCGATCGAGGCAGCCATGACGCCGTCGAAGTCAATTATGCCGACGACTTCAAAGACATCGTTAACGAGGACGTTGTGGATCCCAAGGTCCCGATTCACGAGCCGGAATTCCGGCTGATTCGGCTTACCATGCGCTTTGATGAGCTCAAGAAACTTCTGCGGTACGGCGAAAGATTGTCGCTCCTTCACTTCTTCCTTGCAGACTTGCTCGGCAACGGTGGAATAGTGATGTGCGAGATCTTGCCAAAAGCCTTCTACGCTGGACTAAGGACCTTTGCCGGTGACAACCTCTGGGCCGATAGTTCTATCGAAACTGTCCCCATTTTGAAACAAGCCGCCGATCTTGTCGAATGTATGGCTTGCGAGTTCGATCTGAATTTCGGCTAGGCGTTCCCAAAACTTGACGTTACGATGTAGGACATAGTCTTTGACGTCTGCGAGCTCTGTTGCCACAGTACCGTGGATGTAGCTCATCAGTATGTACGGCGCACTGACTGTGTTATTTCCATCGAAGTCATGCGCGAAGACCTTCGGTACGGGAATCGTGGTATGCTTTCTGGTCTCGTTATCAGCGCAGGCCCGTGATATCCTCGATTGTGATCGTCGCCTGGGATAAGACATCGTCGAGACTCGACCCCCATCGTCTGCTGGAGTGAGAGCAGCTCTGCATTCTCAGAATCGGGATCTGTGGGGAGTCGTGGCCTGGCAATCCACTCCACGCCATCAGCAAAGTCGAGTTTTCTGACGACATTGAATTGGCCTCTCGAATACTGTTCGCTCAGCCTGCATGCTACTCCACCTCGAGCGGTGCGGAAAGCTTCGAGCAGAGCATCTCAATTTATTTTGGCCACGAAATCCTTGACTCTGAGCTGCTGAGACTCATCTTGGTCGTCGTCGCCGGCGTCGAGCCAGCCTTCGCTGCCAAGTGTCGACAACTGATCTACTCATCCGTCAAAGATGATTCAGCATTAGTAGACTTGAGTAAGAAGTTGGCTTTTGGGCTGACCATCTGTACAGCCTCTTCTCTTTGATCTCGAAGCTTCCGGATCAGTCTCTTTGCGCCACTTATGCGGAGGCGAAGCAGATCTCTTTGTCAATATGGCCCGCAAGTGGTGCTCCTTAGAGGTCATCGCGGCACAAAGAGGCGCAATGGGTATTAGCAGCAGACAACAGTCTGCATTGCAAGTAGATGGAGGTGCATGTGCGTGGTAGACTGATAAATGGGCGAAGGCTTGCTTTTGTATTTTCAAGTCTCTATCATCTGGTCAACTGACAACATTTTGCGCAGCGCAAACACTCTGCGCAATCATCTCCGCTGCCACCTCTCACATGCTAAAGTGTGTGCTCGAGCAGAGCCCGGATGTCTTGTCCCATATCTGCCGCGATCAACGCCGCTCCTAGACTTTGTTCGATTTACCACAGCCGCCACACTTGCTGCCATTCTTGACATTAGCGCCGCATTTAGCGCAGCGAACATTGTAACTTAACTTATCAGAGCTCGTTGGTCAGCTGCCTGATTTTGACGAACTTCACATTACTGGAATATGCGAGTGGCGGCGACTTGGCTGTTGGTGGATGTACGTGGATGTTTAATCTGTGTGTGTGAGTGAAGCTGGTTTGGTGCACTTGTATGCTGATGGAACTCAAGACGCTCTTAGTTGTGCTTCGTATATACTGAAGAAGCCGTGGCTGTGTACGCCGTCCTCACTTAAGCTTGGTAGACTTGTGCAAAGCTGCATGCATTATTGAGCACTGTTGCACAATAGTAAGTTAGTTTGACTTTGTTGGCTTCTTTGTTCGGACATGCTTCGCGTGTCCGGTTTAGAGGTACGCTCGTCGAGACAAAGAAATCACTCTACAGAGCTGACAAAGTTTGTCCAGCTATTGCTCCCCGTTGACTGCCACGAGTTGATCAATGTAACCTTTCGGCAGATACGAGCGGTCGGCTCAGCAGACCGATGCGTAACTTATTGAGGCTGTTTGTGAACTCCAGCTCCAGGATCCCTCGAACAATACTATAAATCAATCCGTGTAAAGAGTGTCATCGAGACGGCGAGATCTTCATTCTTCCAAGTTTGAATGGTAGGCATGGCTCGGTCGCGCTCAACTTCTTTGATCATGAAGTTGGAAATCATCCTCCGCACCTATTCTGAACAACACACAGCTCCAATCCAGCAAAAGTGGTCCGCGCCCTAAGTCTTCTCCTTCTCGCCCCGAGCTTCGGGAACCGAGTCGCAAGCCATCTGCATGCTCCCATATTTGCCGCCAAAGCTGTGGTATGTCAGATTTCTCATCCTCGGACTGGTCAATCCCGGCGGACCACTGACAGAGCCGAATCGATCTAGATCCCTGGTGCCAACGGAGCTCCCAGCAATCCAGGAAACGGAGCAGTAGCCTACCCTTACAACGGAGCAAAAGGCGACTCTCACAACGGCGCCAAAAGCGATCCGAAAAATGGCGCGGGCTCCGGCAAAGGCAGCGGAGTCACCACCGAAGGTCCTAGCGCCGACAAACAGCAGCTCATCGACTCTTGCGATGCCAACAGCGCACCAGGGACCACCGCTGCGTGTCAAGCGGATGGGATTTATCATTGCATTGAACACGCGAGTGGTAGCGGGGCGCATGATCCGGAGCCGAGTTGTTTGAGTAAGGTGAGGTTGGCGGCGGTGTGTCAGAGTTTTCCGAAGGCGTTGGCTTGTGCGGCGTAGAGTTGGCAAGTGGAGAGGATGGTGGAGTGGATTGGTGGGATTGATCATGGGATTCGATGTTGGGAACGTGATGTGTTTTGGTGGAGCTGGCGATTTGGGAGTGGAATTGTATGAGGGACAGAACGCTGAGAAGAAAGATTTCCTCCAGGAAGCATACCTGCACAGGGTCTCTTTGCGAGCTGATGATTGGAATTGTGCTCGTAGAGCTTCCACTGCTCAGTCATGATTCTGCGTCCTACTGGCAGGTAAGTTTGGGGTTGACACGATGTGCTCGTTCAAGAGCTAAAAGTACAGCTGTGATGATCTTGTATCCTTCTGCTCTCTACAGAACCCCCTCTCGACATCCAACAAGAGGACGCAGATACCTACATACTAAGACGACCTAATGCCCTTCAAGATCCAAACCAGCTGTAATTACGGTAGCATGGATCTGAGACTAGCAAAGTATCTGCCACAACGCAATTCGGACATGAAGCGAGCGACTTGCAAGAGCCGCATATGTATCGACCGAGGCGGCCTGCAGCTTCGAGGGCTTTCCCAAACAAATGGAACCTCAAAGGTGCAGACCAGGTTCCAACCCGCCTGCATTAGCGATCAGAGCTCGTGTCAAACATCAGCTAGCGCTCCCCCGCTGCATCCTTCTCACGAGCTGTCTTGTCTCCGACATCTCACTCGTCCGTCAAATCCACAACTCCATCCTCCTCATCCTCGCGCTGAGTCCACTTCGCAAGTGGTCCAATATTGACTGCTACCCTTGTTGGTCTCCGCCGCTGATGATGACGCTGGACTGCAGCGAGTATGTCGGCCTCCGTGGAGTTCTTGGTGCTCTTACCAAACATATGCGTGGCGGGGATATTCTTGGTGCTTTGCTCGATCTTGAGTGGCTGCGGTTGCTTTGCACATGGCGCGAATGGTTTTAGCTCTGGGCTGGCGGGGAGGGAAGACGAAATTGCTGTGATTTCGGACTCAGTGGCGTTGGCGTCTGAGCCGGACTCCGGACTGCCGCGGGATCGAGAAGGGCGGGATGCGCCGAAGTTTGGGCCGAGAGTGTCGACTGCGCTGTGGGATGGCGGTTCTTTGGCAGCGAGGGCCGAGCATGGGCTGATCTGGCGGGCGCGGGTGCGTGCCGGGGGAGTGGTGGGAGGGGAGCGCTGGATGAGATGGTCGGAGGGCGTCAAGGGGCTTCTCGAGACGCGGGCGCGAGAATTGTTGGAATCGCCAAGGTGCTCATAGATAGATTCGAAGCGATCACTGTGATTCTCAGGGTCGGCAACTTCCACTTTCGAGTAGTCGATCGCCCAGCGTGGATCATCTCGGATGAGATGACAGCGGTGAGTGAGGAGAGTCTTGGCGAAGTGTTCCATTTCAGACCGGGAGTACAGCTTGACGATCTGGAAGAGCCAGCCGACGGTCTGGAGGCCACAGTGGTCTTGGTGTGGGTCGTATAGTGGGAGATGACCGTTCATGCATTCGCCAAGCCAGCTGACGAGATTTTTCCAGTCTGGCTCGTAGGCGACTGCGAGAGTGATGTCGCCCGCGGGGAGGATGGCGGTGAGTGGAAGGTGGATGGGATGGAGCCGAGCTTGTTTGCGGTGAGAGTTGACTGTTGACCACCAGTTGCCGATAGCCAGGGCGTTGAAGTCATGAATGTGCACTTTGAAGGAGTTACCGACGAAGAAGATTGAGAGAGCACGCTGGCGAATTCGCTTGCAGAGAGTCAAGATGAAAGGCGCCTTTCGGACTGGCTGACCGGAATTCTTGTTCGTGAGCTCTTTCTTGACCAGCGTGTTGTCATCTTTGATCTTCCAGTAGACCACCGGCTTGGCGACAATCATGCCATTGGAGAGAACATCGTAGGGCTCGTTGTCGACTAAGGCGAAGGTGTAGATGAGGCGTTGAATGGACTCGGGCAGGTGCAGGAGATGTTGCTTTGGGGGGTTCAAGCTGATGAGCAGATTATGCTGGGCCTGGGAATCGGTGAGTATGAGGATGCATCTCGACTCGAGTGGATACTTACGGCGAACTTTGGAATCATGCTGTCTTTGTTCCACTTCATTGCTTTGCGGCGTGCTTGCTGGATGAGGTCATCCTCGGCTTTGCGCTTGGTGCCTCTTGGTGATGGGGTTGCCATTTGATCGTCATCGACGTCACCTGCGGGATGAGTCTCTGCTGCGACTTCGTGTGGAGGGGCAGTGGTCGCGTCATGCTGAGTTTCTGTCTGAACAACGGGGGGCCCACTCGAGGTGACGGCGCTGCGAAAGAGGCGCCAAGGCATGATGGAAGCTTTGGGGTTGAACTGAGGTGCACTCGTCCTGGGAGTGAGGCTGGAAGGTCTGTACTGGCAGCTGGGAAGAGAAAGGTGGAGAGATGAAGAGCTGTTGGGGTATAAGAGGGGAAGAGAGCTGTCAAGTTTGTTCGGAGTGCTTGGCGCGTCCGCCTGAGGGCAGGTGAATTGCCGTTGTGGCTGCCTGAGGCCTGTTTACCCAGCATGTCTCATAGGACGGAATAGAATGAGGTCTGTCACAAGATGAGAGGGTGAAGTGTAAAGAGGAGGTGTCTCATCTTCGCCGCTGCTTTTGAGCGGGAACATGCCTAGCCTATGGCAGCGTATCGAATTAAGTATAGCAAAGGCCGTGATTATGTTCAGCCATCATTGGTATGCGAGTCGTCTCAGCTATCTACACGCCCCGTAACCCTTTCTCTTCCGCAAGGTCTCCCGCTCGTCTTCTCTGCGGGTCTCGTAGCTGGATTGCGCCGAGATTGTGCTTGGATCGCCCACGTCTGATCAGTGCCTTTTCTGCTGCGCGTCTGCCATTCATTCCATACACTCGACATCATTTCGGGCAGAAAAAGATATCGAAGACGAAGTGCCCTGAACAGGTGTCTGGTCGATTCTGCTGCGTTCTGATTTGCTCTGGAGAGTTCATTCTCCCTTGTAGTCAGCTTTTGGGGCTTTTTTCGGCTTCTCTTTGTCCCGCTCTCCTCATAGCCGGGTGACTTTCCGAACACTCTACCGATAATACGACGCTCTGGCTGGGAATGTTGCCGTGTCTCTGGCGCCAGATATCATGATCCCGAGTCAGTCTGCCTCTTCATCACGTCCCGGGCTCCTATTGCACCAGACATCACTCGGACGGCCTGCGCTGTTTCGATCAACACTGATGCCTCGCTCCAGATGATCACATGTGCCGTGATGTTATGGCGGAATGATCGAGAGTCAGCCTCGGGCTGGTCTTGGCACATGAAGTCGCAGCTGGTCGGTAGCTCTTGCCCATCTCCACAGACCACGCCTTCCTCTCCGTCACGACGATGAGGTCGCTCTTGCCACAGACACGTCCAGAATGAGCAGCGCGACTCCCGCCTTCCCCGCCATGTCGCTGCTGCCTTTCCCATTCCCGCCGCGTTCCCGCCGAGTTTGACCACATTCCCGCCGCCCTCCACCTCCTCCGCCCTCCACTCCACCGCCCTCGTCACCGCGACGACGAGGTCAGTGGCGAATCCGACTGCCTGACGAGCTTCGCCACCTCATGGAAAAGACTCTCCACCACCAGACACCTCACCGTCACCGGCGGTGGGAAGGTCTTGGCGCAACGACCGAGCTTCCTCCGCCGCCCTCCACCGCCACGACGGCGAGGTCGATATGCACCACCACACTCGGCGCCTCTTCGTCCACGTCACAAGAGCCCCAGGTCAGGTTGTCAAGGGACTCCCAATTCACTTGCGCTGCTGACGGACGGGGCAGGCAAACACCACCTCCGCCGAACACTTCCGCCCACCACACCGCCAAGCCGCACTCACACCGCCGAGATCGCCACGAACTGGGACCAACGACCTGATGCAGGCGGACAACGGGAGTCTGGGGCAGTAAGAGGGGGAAGAGGGCGGAAAGACACTGCACAGCGGCGCCAAGAGCACCATCCGCTCCGCTCCGCCTGCGTCGAGGCACATGGGTCGAAGGGCAGCGCCATCTCGCCTTGGGCCACATGGACGAATACAGAGATCGCCGTCGCCATACTCGCACTCAGTCTGTGCCCGCGTCTTGGCACCCTCTCCGCTCCGCCGACGACAGCGAGGTCGAGCACGGATGCGCTCGCATCGACCCCATGACACCGCTGTACAAGGATGACCACTGGCAGCAACACAAAGCTTCCGGCATCCCGAACATGGAAAGCCGGTGGGAGATGGAAGATGCGCCAGACTCTCGGGTGGCGGACCGGCCGCGGCGGAATCTCAACCCACCGAAATGCTTGAAACTTCGCACGCGCTCAGCAGAATTCTCGGGAAAGAGATCCTCAAGGTGGAGGCCCATCAAGGACACAGGATCTCTGCAGCTTGCTGATCCAGTGCAAGCAGAGGTTCCGCAGTCAAGCTGGCTGAGTCGTGGGGCTGCTCGTGAAGCTGACGCCAATACTCTCGCTTCGCTGGGCATCCCGCCTGCGAGCAAGACTCGAGACGACATCCACCAATATGCAGCATCAAGCGCAGAAGATGCTCCGGTTCGAGCTTCTTGACCTGACCGATGCTGCAGCTGGTTGCTGAACCAACCGGCAAGAATGCTTGGGCAGAGATCTCATCCGGTTCCCAGCATCCCGGCTGTCCCAGTCCGGGCCAACCGGGAACAGGGTATCCAGTTAGGAGGCCGGATTCCACAACATCGAAATATCGTGCTGCTCGGCACCAAGAGGGCATGGGGCCGATCGACTTTCGCCTGGGCATTTTGATAAGGCACCAGCATCTTCTTCAAGCGGCTGCTTCATTCCACGGGCCTGGAATTCCAGAGCCGAAGATCCGCGAGCTGCCCGACCACCCGGTGTCAGTCCCGAATCCCAACTTCATCATCGTGCTTTGTCACATCTCGCACGACATTTCTCCAAACTCTCGACAGCCGCGAGCCTCGTCGAAAGACCGGCGTAAGTCGACGTGGCCTTGCGACGGTACTGCAAATTGCGCTAGCTCCAGAGAGCTTCAACTTCCAGGCCAAGTGGATCTTTTTGCCTTTCTCTTCATGCGTTCCACGAACACAGGGCAGTCGTGAGCCAACAAGGCCGATCTGCGTCCCACCCTTGCTTCCAAGGGCTCTTTCCCGGGCGAGGGTCATTCTTGGGCATATAACCTTCTTCTTTCGCTCCGCACTCTGCACCATTCATTTTCATCTCGGGCAGCTGTGGGCTTCGGCCAGCGTAGGTCCCTTTCCCCTCTTTGCTCATGCTGTTGGCTTCGGTGAGCTGCACAGCCCGAGTAAGACCAATCGCGATGTTCCCCTCACCTGCTCCTTGAGCTGAACAGGCGCGAGAGGACTGGCCGCGGAGAGCTTCAACGCCCGCATAAGACCAGCTTTCCAATTCTCCTCATGCCCTGTCGAATCGTCCTCGATCTGCTTTCTTCGAAGGCTTTGCAAATTTCGCACAATCCGGACGTCATGCCAATTTGCTGGCTCTGGTAATGCCGCATCACTGGCAGCGGAGAGCGGCAACGCCCGCGGAAGTCCAGATCACTCCTTTTCTCTCTTGCACTTTTCGATGTGGGCTGTATGAGTCGCGGAGAGCTTCAATGCCCGCATGACTTCAGCTTCTTCTCCTTCTCCTTGATTCCTCTGACATCCCAGCACTCCCGGCTCCGGTCATGTCATTTGCGGCGAGCTTCAACGCCCGTGGATTGGAGACGCGAAGATGCTCGTGTGCTGTATGGAAATGCTGGCTGCGCAAGAGCATCAACAGCAGCATCCTGTCCAAGCTCTCTCTCAGCCTTCTCCCGGATATCAAGAACTGCGAAATTGTCCCTCTGGCTTCCTGGACTGCTGATCCGGCACGGACTTGTACTCGCAAGCTTCTCTGCCCAATTGACGTGAGCGGCACTTCGTCACGTTTCCTGCTCCCGTTTCCGGCCATGGCCTTGATGAGCTGACCCCAGCTTGATCCTCCTCTTGCACTCGACACGCTTCCCCTTCGTCGCTGAAGCAGAGAAGATCGTGCTCCGGCATCGAGTCTCCTGGCCCGGAACCCTTCTCCTTTGGACCTCCCGCACCGTTGCTCTTTGTCTTTGAAGCTGGTGAGCTTGTGCCCAGTCCTCCCCCTCAGCCGTCTCTTGCACATTTTCGTCCCGGTCGTGACCCGCCTTTTTCTTGTTTGCGTCCTGTTGCCCGCTCCTTTCTACCTTTGCACTGTTGCTCGTGTTGCCGGTATGCTTTGGTTCGGCATCGCTATTTCTTGTCCTCCCTCTTGCATCCCTTCTCATTGGCGAGCTGGAGCCTGGCGCTGGTGAGCTCATGCCCAGCTTCTGGTCTCTGTAGGTCTGCTGGTGTGCATCATGCTCGGCTGTTCCCTCCTCTATCCTGCTTTCCTTCTGCTGGCGAGCTCGAAGCCCAGCTTGCTTTCTCTTTGCCTGCTCTTTCCCATAACTTTCTGACGCTGGTGAGCCCTTTGGCCCAGCTGGTCATTTCCGGGCGATTTCTTCGTTTGCTTGCTTTTGATGTTGAGCGTGCGAGCCCGGCGCTGATCGATGATGTTCGTCTGTGCTGAGGTTGCGAGGTTGGTGCAACATTCGCCCAGCGTCGGACATTGCAGGTGTGCCTTTTTCAAGCTGCTGGCCGGTGCTGGAAGTGGATTTGAAAGGCCAGCTTCGAAGACTTTCCGCTAAGACTGGCGGTTTTGCAAGAGGTCCGCTCTGCTGTCCTCTGCTTCATGCGAGGCAAGCTGCCCTTGGTCAGAGTGGCGGCTCGTGCAGCCGTGTGCCGTTCTCTTTGTGGTCTGGAGATCTGCTTCTGCATCTTCTCAGTGCCGGCTTCGCGCTGACGATGCTACGCACATGCGCATCGCTCGACCTTTGCGTCCCGGTGGCGCTGATACTGGACCGTGGCGGGATGTTTTCTGAAGCCGTCCGGCTCTGGGAGCTTTCCAGATGGTGGGGAGCATGCTGGATCCCAAAGTCCCAGAGACGAAGGGGAGAGCCAGTTCAAGAGCAATATTGACGTCGGTGGTGTTCAACACATCGCTGGCGAGATGTTGGGACTCGATCGAGGAGTGCCGCCCTTGCTTGATTTCGAATGCCGGATCGGTTCTTTGCCCAACGAGCTCCTCGCGTCGCGAAGATGCTGTCATTCCCTGCTGAGCGACTGCGCAGATGAGGCGGAGCGACTGGCGTTCCGACGAAGTCCAAATTCTTGTCGCGCACAAGTATCGACGTCGGTCGCAGCCGCGTGCATGGCTGCAATGCAATATCATTTGTCCTGGGCTTTGCAGCGCTGGTTGCGCAACACCTTCTCTCGTGTCCCGCCGGGACTGGATTCTCTGGATTCTCCAGATTAGTTTTTCTGTATTGATCAGGCCGTGAAGACCTCCAATAGACGTCAGATAGAGCTTTGGGTCCAGAATGATGACTGGAGATGGGAGAGAACAGAGGAAAACCGAGAAGAAAACGGAATGACTGCATCCTGAAAGAGCTGGATTCGAGAGAGATTGGTATATGGTGGGGATACAAATATCGCAGTGCTGGCGATATCTACTGGAGATCTGGATGTTGCTTGGAGGAAATTGAGGACAAGGAATGAAAGAAACGTTGTTCTGCGACAAGTCAGCACTTCTTGGACGACCAGCTTCACTTTCGCCGACGACCACGAGCGCAGCGGAGAGCCGAGAATCGCAGTGTCACGGACATGCCTTGCGGAAGTCAGCTCATTCACTCTCTCCGAATATCGAGCATCGTGAGATGTTTCATGGCTCAAGGTGTGCATCGCCATGATTCAGGCAGCCGAGCTGTATGAACAGAGAGAGAATTCTCATAAGAGTCGATGGTGGTGTTTGGGTCCAGACACCCGTGGGCACCTCGGTGCCTGCATTACTGCAGAATATCAGCATCGGCCTCGAAATCACTGCGCTGCAATTGCTCGATCATCCCTGGCTTCGCGATCATATCATACCATTTGTTGCGTCGTAGACTATCTCGGAGACCTGTCCGGTTGTCAGCATCCACTCGCGACGTCCCATGACTCGCAACATCGAATCATCATAAACAACAACATCAGTTCAAAATGATACAGCGAGCCGAGCCAGCAGCCCCACGCCCTGCTACTCGCCTTCCACTTCTGCAAGCCTCGCCCTTCGAAGCCCGTCCCACCGAGAGCTGATAAGGCAACGGACAGATACGGCGTCGTGTGGGCGGCACCAACAACAACCTGCCCACATTTGACCTCGGTCGGAATTGAGGTGGCAGGCTTCGCGGCGGGCAAAAGGGGTGGGCGTTTGCATGCGGATTGCTGGTTCAAGCCTTGCTTTTGCCATGTTGCAAGGTTGTTTTGGGGTTCATCAAAGTGTTGAGGTAGGAGGATAGGAAGTTGGGTACTCACCGCGAAAGCTGGATCCCGGGCGAGAGTCGAACGTGTTCGTGGTTGGCTCGGGGGGCTCACGGACCTGTTCTCCATGATTAGCAACCAAGCTTTGATTCTGCGTCGCCAACTACGATGAAGAGAGCAACATAATCGGCGAACATGTCCGGACAAGTGCCTTCTCTCAGGGAACAAGCCCGTCGACTATCCCGCATCTGCGCCTCGCCTTTCAGGGCCTGACCAATCCCCCGACCAATGCCGCCGAAAACGGGCTCGCATTCCTCTTCAGTATCTCAGCGACCGTCACCAGCGCCACTTGTATCTTCGGCTCCGACGGTATACCCATGATGTGGCAGATTCTGCAGCCGGCGAGGGTTTCTTCGCGTGAGGTGCATGCTGGGGTATGTCGCATCGGCTGGAGTGCAACGAACACATGTCGGATGATTCATCATGTGCAGATGTGGTAGGGTGATGGGCGGTGCGCTTAGCATTGGAGAGCTTTGAGATGGGTAGTGACTGGGACTAGAAGTTGAACCTGTCTCCCGCAATAAGCATCTGGCCTGAGATGGATCTACTCTGAACATCGCAGCGTCAAACGCTGCCAGTGGAATACGAACGCTTGCTGAGCATCTTCATCATGCTATTTCGACGGGAAGAAAGGTGATATGCTTATCGGGGTCGGGTTCTCGGTGCTTCCTGCATTTGATGCGGCCACCTTCATTTCAAGATGCAATGCAGATGGTTGGAGTTACCTGCGCTACTCAAAGTCAGCATTTGCTCCAAAAGTCAATCACCAGGACGCTCCTTCAACGACAGCAAAATCAGTTTCCTTCAATATAGCGAGCCGTCCCGCAAGGCCGTGAATCTGGACAGACACTCGCTCACGCTTTTGCGACCAGCCCTTCGAAGTCCGCACGAGCCTCAAGGGCACTCGCTACCGGATCCGGCGTCATGGACTGTGGAGGCATCTGCACACTCCTCTCCCCCTTCGATGGAGTCCGTGGCAGAATTCGCAACGGGCGATGGTTCTTATCGCATCAGAGCAATCAAAGTCTCGTCGGAGTGAGGCTGACTTTGTTGGGGGTTTCATCATGTGCTGAGAGGAAGGAAGGAGACGGCAACGTACCCTTTGAGCGAGATACGAATGGCGAGAGACCGCTGCCTGACGACTTGATACCTCTTCTTATGCTGATGCAGCTTGACGCAGGGAGACTTGAAGTCAATCAGAGAGGCGCTGCAGGCAGACAGTCAGCACATCCCCCAACATCTGCAGAGCCACCGCGACTCTCAGCTGCGCTTGGAAGCTTGCACCAAAGATGACACAACTCTCCACTGGATCTCTCTCGGTGGCCGGCAACGCTCAGGCTTTGAGAATGGCCGTCGGCATGCATCAGTTTATAGCTTCCAAGAGCGTCTGAAGGGAACGGATACTCTCCAGACGCGATCACTGGCCCAAATGGTTTCGTTGGTCGCGAGGCGCACGCAGAAGTCGCATGCAAATCTGCCAATTGCAAGTCGGCATTCATCTGTGCAACCAGTATTTGGACCGAAGAACTTGTCGAGCTCAGCACCTCAAATCCTCTTGTGATCTATCGCAACCAAGAGAGGGGATTACCATCTCCCAGGAACGCGATCATAGGCCTTCAGAGCCGGCAACAAGCGACTGCCCTCCTGCCAGTCATTGCTGCCGAGCGTGCTCAAAGTGAAAGAATTTGTAAGCTGGCTTCCGCTACTCCGCAGTGGGCGTCTTTTCGTATCGAGCGGTCTTCGCCGCAGGAGGTGTTGCATCATGTACGCGATGTTTGGGAGGTATGATGGTGAAGTTCGTACCAAGATCTGGCTTTTTCTGTGTCTGGCATCTCGATAGATGGAACCTGGTGCACCACACGTCAGCATTCACTCGGAACGCTCAAGGCCGCATCCATGTATTGAGGAAAGCATCCGCATCGATACGAAATTATCCTGCTGTTGCTGTAGGCCACGGCGAGGTATCTCATCCCTCTGAATGACGCGATCAGAGGCCTTCAACTACCCGCAAGCGACTGCTGCCTTCTAGTCCTCGTTGCCATGACTATGTTTGATGTACCTGGTTACGATGGTCTCTGATGTACCACTACCAGCATCTGATCGCGTCGAGCGGTCCTCGTCGCAGTTCTGTCTCATAAGGATGTGCGGGACGTGCGTGGTGGAGAGGAGAAGAAATTCTTACCGGAAGACTCGATTTCTTGCCATTGCGGCATCTCGGAGGGGAACCTGGCGTACGCAAAGTCAGCATCCATATTGGTACATCACATCCCGTCATCCAACGAAGTTTCGACCCCGGAATCAGACTCCTGAGGCTACTCTGATCAAGCCGTCAGGTAACATCATTTCTTGATCGTATGGAACAGCCCTTCGAAGCCCACAAGCGACCGACATTCCCTCTCATCCTTGCTGCCAGCTGTTGCTTCCAAGTCCGTTGTTGAAACGAGACTTTGCACAGCCTCTGCTACTTCGCGACGGGCATGTTCCTGATTCGTGCTGCTTTGCAGCGATGCGTTGTCTCATCACGTGGGGCTGCGCTCTCGAGGACAGGAGTCGACATCTTACCGGATGTTAGTGCTGGTGTGGTCTGAATTGCTGTGGCGTCCGGCTCTGGACAATGTCGAACCGGCCTTGTTCGATCCCAGGATCTTGAGTATTGTGTGATCGCGACGAGTCGACATCTTCAGTATGTCGCAAGTACTTTGAGGGCAAAGTGGAGGACGACGGTATCTCACACGTCTGCTGTACTGGGCTCCGGAGCCCACAAGCGACAGTGTCTGTCCTTGCTGCCAGCTTGCATAGGGAGGCCTCCTTTGGCTTCGACTGCTCTGCTAAGGGTTCGCTCAGCGTTGAAAGGTCCGTCAGCAGGTTTGCAGCATCATCAATGGGATATATGCTGGGCAAGCGGGGACTTAGCTTTGCCGTTATTGTATTCGTGGAAGTCGTATTGGCCTGGAGTGACCCTGGTATACAGGAAAGTCAGCATTCATTCCACAACCAAGATCATGATTCAGTGCATATCTCCGCGGATCGTTCAGTCTTAGAGCTTTGATATTATGAGCCACCTGCCGGCCCTAGCATCCTATCATCCACAATGAGGGCCCGTCTCTCATGGATGCACAAACGACTCTTCGAAGCCCATGGCTTGCTTGACCTTCCCTCCTGGGGACATGGACTTTCGTCAGGATCTCCACAACCAGAGGCTTTAAACTGAACGAACATGCTCTCTGGCGTCTCGCGACGACTTCGCGACGAGCGACATTCGTGCGTCGAGTGGTCTTTCGGCAGGGCTCTTCTCATCATATTGACAAGTTTGGGTGTGTAAAGGCGGGGCATCTTACCGGAGTTGGGTCTGCCGTCCAGATCGTGAGCAGGATTCGTGTCACTGAGCAACAATGTTCTGGATGCCTGAGGAAATGCCTGGCTACTTCGTGGCGAAGGTGTGGCACAAGTCGCGTTATGCCGTTGCGAGACTGACAAGATGTCGAAAGCATCAGCCTGAGCTCCAGTGCCGGTCCTTTGTCGCGAAATTCGTCTTCTTTGCTCTCGCAATGGCTGTCCCGCGGCTGGCTTCGCAGACGATGCCTCGAATCCAGGTGAAACCTGTATCCCTCAAGTCAGCATCTGTTCTGCCCTTCACAACACGGTCTCAAACAGCTTGGACGGTCTCAGAAGTCATATATATATGGCCAGCCTGTCACCTTTTCCGAAGTCAGACTCTTGCCACCATTTCTTCTCACGATTGCCACAATGCTCTTTGAGACCCGCAAGCGATCCGGCTTCCACTACCAGACTATCGAAACAGCCAGCTTCCATATCCTCGCTGACCTGGGAATGCACGAACGAATCGCCTTGGAGGCGCCAGTCTGCCTAGCGACGGGCAACATGCTGGCATCGAGTAGTGTTGTTTTCGAGGTTGTTCTTTCATCATATGGGCGGACGGATTGGAGGGAGGCATTGCCCACGGAGGTTCTTTTGACCACGATGTGGAGAGCGCACAACTGCTCGAGGTAGTCAGCACCATCTCGACGACATCCTTTGTGTTGTGCAAGCAGCGTTGGGAATCGACAAAATCAGACTGCGGATGTGTCACAATTAACATCAGTCCCTCCACTGCCTTCTTCATGGACCTCGGACGCCAAAGCCTCCCATGGTATTGTCGCACTGTTCTTCGAGGCCCACAAGCGATTCGGACTTCGTCAAGACCACGGCTCACACCAACCTTCGAATCCCTGCTATTTCTGAGGTCCATACTCACCAGTTCCTCCTGCAACCTCGCAACGACCCAAGTGCTGACTTCGAGTGGCGCGCGGCAGTGGAGTAAAGCTCATCATGATATGAGGCTGAGGGAAGCGAGATGTATGCCTTACCTTCAAGCGTCAATCGTCATTGGGCGTCCGGCGGGTAGAGAACTGCAAAGGGATGCGTCAGCGCAGATTCTCCTCACTCACTCCCATGGTGGTGTTTGTGGTATGGTGTTCTCATCAGATTCTAGATGATCAAAAAGGTAAATCTCATCTCCTCCGCCGTGATCTGCATGCCAACTGCTTCCATATGTGCGGCACTGCTCTTGAGGAGTCGCAAGCAATTCGGCTGTCTCATGAGGTGTCTTTGGCAGTCAGCCTTCGAAGTCTTGTTCCTATGTGACTTGTGCTTCTGCTGCCTCGCGACGAGCCAAATGCCAGTGTCAAATGGCTTTAGGCGGTGGATCAAAGCTCATCATGGAACGTCAAGGTGGGTGAGAAAGAAGCAGACATCGCTTACCGGGCTGAACTGGTGATGATCCTGCGACTAGAAGACTGCCATTTCGGTTTTGAAGATGCATGTCGTACCTGACCCCACAAAACGGTCAGCATCTTCTCTTAACAAGACACTAGTGTCCGAAGTCGAGGTTTGCGAAAACTGGCCTCTCAGCTGACATTCTGCAGACTCCAGGAAGGCGTAGGCCGTGATATTCGGTAGAACCATCAGCTTCCTTGAACGTCGTTCTGCACTGAAAGAAAGGTTGAAAAGTCGCTTCGATGGCTGGAGGGAGGGAGGCAGCTGATGGCATCAATCGGCGGGCGGAATTTTCTCAATCGCGCTGTGCTGATAGAAGGCGTTGTTGATTCGTACGGCTGTCCTTCACAGATGTCGGACGATTGCGCCAAAGGAGAAACTGTGCAAGAAAGTAATCAGCATCAATTCATTCAAATGACGGAGGGGTCCTTGAACGAGGAGCTGACATGCTATTGCGAAGGGCGATGCGCGCTGACCTGCCAGTCTCTAAAGTCAGTATGTGCTCAAAGATGGACTGCCTGGTGCCAATGGAAACAGATGCTCAGAATCAGAGACCTCCTGGAAAGAAGATCCTCCACGAGCCACCGCTCCAAGGAAATGGTGTGAAGCCTGGAGCAAACATGCGCGGTCTGCCCTTCGAATGCAATCTTGCTGCCTTCCCCCGACGGGCGAGAAGGTCAGTGTGCTTGTGGAAGCACGGGAGTTGACAGTTGAATGGAGCTTGGTATGCACTCGGATCTTTTGGTTTTCGCGGACCGATTGCATTCGCCACGGACAAGACGTGGTCCGCATCTCGTGCCAGGAATTCATCATGCTAAGCAGAGGAAGGGGGAGGAGGCATTGAACGTACTGTGTATTGCGGTCCGGTCACAATTGCGCGCGAAGTGCATGTCGAAATCCATTTGCCTACGCACATATTGGTCAGCCTTCGCCCATTATGAACTCAGCAGCTTGGCGCAATGAGAGAATTCTGGGCTCAGAAGAAAACGCAGGCCACGGCCCAAGTGGTACTGCACCTGGAGCGGAGTCACTTGCAGACGTCTCTTCAACACCTCTCCTTTCTGCCTTTCCTCAACGGGGAGGAAAGGTCAGTGTGCCGATGAAAGCACAGTGCCTCGTAGAAGTTCTTCAGGGCGAATTTGCCAATTGTGTCCGGTTTGTGTTGCGAGAGATATCGCAGCGAGAGCGACATTGGTAGCATCTCATCCAGGAAGTGGTTCATCATTGAGAGAGGAATGCCTGATGGATCAACGTCTCTCACCTCTGCAGCTTTTGCCGTCATGCGACATGGCACGCGTCGCCGAGGACCATTCGTACTCTGCGAGCTGATCGGAGTCAGATCGCTTCTGTTCGTCGAGCGAGATGCCACGCAATACTCAAGAGGTCAGCAGATGTGCGCCATGGAATGTGGTGCCGCTGGAGGGTGCAAACAGGGATTTTCGTTTGTGGTGAGGTGACATTGCTCTCAGAGCGGGGATGTTGATACACAAGTTAAAGTCAGTTCGAATGTGCTTAGACTTGCTTACCTGACGGAAGAATGAGGAGCTGTCGCAAGTCCTTGCAGTATCGATGTTGGTGTTGTTGTTTCGGACGAACTCGGGGAGAAAAAGAGGTCGGCGCCTTCACGTGACGCCACCGCCGTCGCCTCCGACGAGGTCAAATTCGTTATATTGATGGTGAAGCACAGTGAAATGCGCAGAGGCTGCAGGATCTGCGATTTGGAAGAGGCGCCGAGGGGAACGGATCCGTTTCGGCCGTCAGGTCGCTTGGAGGCGTTTGGCGAGGGAGATTCCGTGTGGAACGTTGGAGCGACAAAGGGAGGAAAAGGGCGAAGTTTTTGACGAAAGTGTCAGGGTAATCCTCCTCTTACACTCTAGCTCTTGCGAGCACTCTCGTAGTCATCTTTGGCCGTCCCCAGTGACGCAGTGTTTCGCAGGTCGAAGCTGCGGTTGTGGTTATGGTATGAAGCACGCAGATGGAGTTTTGTTTGAGGCCGGGGAGGAGACATGGAACATCTACACTCGCACGCAGGACCTCCTCCAAGCAGTCGTGTATGTTATCCTGTATCCTTTTGTCCCTTTTCAGTCGCTGCTCTTGAGTATGTTCAAGTCCCGCTCTTATTCTTGCGCCCGTCCTTGCGAGCCTTACCATGTTGTCTGCCTCCTAGCTATTTCTGATCGAACACTTCTCCAGACCAAGATGTCGGCAGGGGTGGTAGAGCTCTCGAAGCTCTCGATGGGAGGCGGATCCGAGTCCCTTTGTTGAAATGGGGATGGGTGGGTGGGTCGAGGAGGAGGGAAACAAAGATCTGCTTCGAAATTAGTCGATGTCGCCCATCAAAGAAAAGACCTCGGCGGTCACATCTCAACTTACTCTGATCAGCCACTAAGAGATACTTCTGCACCCGTGTGACATTGCGGCGCTGGCGATGTTGAGATGTCATGGGAATGTGGGTGGAAGGAAATGGTGGCAAAGCTGGAGAGGGTGTTTGGGTGAAGGCAAGCTGACCTGCGGCTTGGCATATCACAACCTAACAGGACTGACAATAGCGCTGCAGCGCTTCACAGTAAGTGCGTTCCTTCGTGATGGCACTGCAGTACACTCGTTCGTCGAAGAGCTGAAGGAATTTGTGCAAGAAATCAACATTCCAATTCACCACCAGCATGACGACGCAGACATAGAGCAGCGCAGACGGAACGAGAGAGGAAAGACGTAAGGTAAGTTATACTTCGTAGCTTATGTGCTATGCGAGAAGATCACTCGTGCACTCCGGTCGAGCCCAGAGCTATATACAAAGTTAACACCCGCTCCTTTCTACCGCCCAAGCCAAGCGCCGACCCATTCGTCGGCCAAGTCTTCCACCTGCCACATCGATCGCTCTCGACTCAGCATTTCGTCTTGCAGCTGTCATGGAAGTCTTCACCACCGAGTCTCCCGAACGAGACACGAGAACAGATCTAGAACTAACGCCGACGTCTGAGAACACGACGAACGCCATCGAACAAGATCCTAGCTACGCCACTGCAGACATGGTCCATACAAGTTGTCTGTTGCGCTGCTCCAGTGGCTGGGAAAGTGGTCCAGTCCCGATTGACCGCCCCGGCTTTGATCTCTCTGTCCTCAATGCACTCTGGTGTGCCGACACCTTGACGAAGGCATCCAGGGCTCCGCCACACAGATATATGCTAGCCACGGCTGTACGATCCAGCAAAGAGGCACAGAGCCTCCCCTCGCGGAGCCAGACAATCTACCTTTTTCACACAAGATCGCCGAGGATCCCACAAGGGAAAGAGTGCTTCGCCGCGGAGAAAGACTATGCTCGAAAAGTTGGTCAGACAACTCCAGTGCCATGTGTCGGCAGAAGTCTTTCGGAACCCCGCTCTCGCTGATCGACATCAAGAAGAGCATCGTTCCCAAAAATATCATATCGTGTCCATGACCAGCACGGAGCCCAGGCACGCAAGGTCGTCCCGTGAGGAGAGGCCTCACAAAGGGGCATCGATGCCACAGCACAGCTGCGCCTGGAAACTCAGTAGATGGTCGAATGCACTTCATGCAGCAGGCGGTGCTCCGACCCTCGAAGCTCTTCTGGCCCGAGCAGAGAACTCGCAACGAAACACAAGACAGTCGTGGAGAGGGTCGAGAAGTCACTACACTTCATTCCTAATAGCCCACTCAGAAAACCACATTGCGAATGCAGTCTCGCCCTTTCTCAATGGTACTGGTTCCGTTCCCGCTCGTACATTAGCCATCTCAGTGCTTCCAATTTCATAACGATCTCGCGGCAAGAAGAATGACCCAACAAAGTCCGCGGCCAGATCCCCAGCCATATCGCAAGAAGAGCGACTTCCATGCCATCGTCTTCACTTCGGCGACCATTCCCCCCCCCCTACT
Organism: Cercospora janseana; assembly: GCA_026725115.1. Lineage (NCBI taxonomy): Eukaryota > Fungi > Ascomycota > Dothideomycetes > Mycosphaerellales > Mycosphaerellaceae > Cercospora > Cercospora janseana. The sequence goes on from CM049098.1 coordinate 4,215,022, forward strand.
AAACGATGATCCGTTCCCATACCCCGAAGGGAGATCGCCGTTTGGATGAAGCTGAAGAATGCGAGCGGCTTATAGATTCAGCGCAGCGGTTTTCGCGGAGAGTTTGGAGTCTCGGTCGGTGGAGTAGCACACTCTTGATCGCTGACGGCAGATGCATGACTCCTGCCCTGCTGGTCGACATTATCAAACAGGAGCTGGAACCCCACTCCACTTCGCAGAGTAAGAGTCCCATGCTGCGGCCTCTAAGAACTCACGTATAGGTCACAAACGGCTGGCGGTTCTTCAAAGCCACGGAATTCTGGATACTAGTCGTATACATCCCCCGCTCAATCGTCATCGAGCTCTCTCCCTGTGGACCAGAGGAAGCGGAATGCGTGATCGAGGCTGCGCGGCATGGATACCATGCCGTCGACGGAGTCGGAGTTCGAGATTGCTATCCCGGCAGACCACTTCTCTGTCGTCTCTGCAGGCATGGTAAGGACATTGTACTGCCCGTCCGCCACATTCGTGAAATTGTGGTTGATCATTCTCGCAAGCAGGTAGCCGGATCTGGATTGGTTGTCACACATGTGGAGGAGTCTGATCATCGGCATCATGGGCGTGGGCTGGTAGTCGGCCACTGGCTCGTCTTTGGGTGTGCCGAAGCACATGTCTGCGGCTGAGCTTCGGAGTTCAATGGGTACGCATGTGATCGTCTCTGGAGGTTGGGGAGCTTGCAGACACCTTGACAAAATGGCCACTACTGTACAAGTATATCTTGCTGGACAGAATATCATCGTGAGGGAGAAGCGGGGTAGAAAGACGGCACAGCAAGCCACCTTTCAGCCTCGATCCTCTTGGTTACAATAGCGCGTGCTTCGGCAGTCGGAGCGCACATGTTCGCCACAGCATGTCCGTATGCAGCGAGGGGGAATCGAAAGGTCTCCACGGAACTTATCCCGCAGCGCGGCTGTCTTCTCCTGCAACGACCACGGCGGTAATATTCTGATCCTCACAATATTGCACCCCACCGTATCTTGCCAAGCCTCAACCTTTGTGGTCGTCGACGGTTCATACAAGCCTCGAAACTTACTTGGCGATGCTTGATGCTCTCGGAGCTGGACGGCACAGACACTCGCTGTTGTGCTCACTGGGACGTCCAGCGGCCCTGGGTTATGGAGCACTTTCGGGACCTTTGAGTGTGCAAAGCTTGGGTCACTTGCTTGGGATGCCACAAGATGGCGCATGGGCGGGATCTCGACAACTGCTTGCCTTGCATGATATTGGCTCTGTTCGCACAGAACGCTGGTTTCCGTAAAAACCCTCAGACAGCTCCCCGAGCCGAGAGCATTGTGTCCGTGGTCTCCGGATAAAAGGCTTTGGTCGAGGGCTCTTCATCGACTTTACAGAGCACCGTTTCCATTGATGACAGCTGTTCTAGAAAAGACATACCAGCGAGATGCAGACTTACCACCTCGCACAGCGACAGCTCATCACCTCACTCCTCGACCTCCGCCCCAGCAGCTCTGCAAGCCCTCACCAAGATCTCCCTCACTACCGCATCTTTCCTCCGCGAATACTCCTGCATGTTTTCTCCGTTCTCCCTCGCCGCCCTCGAGCACTCCCGCTTCGTCTCCGCATACAATTCCCGATCAGCATCATTCTCCCGCAGGTAATCCCGGAAAATATTATGCCTCTCGACCTGCGCGCATTTAGGTCCCCAGACGTGCAGATTGCAGTGCACCGGTTCCGTGGCAACGAGGAAACGGTGCTCGTACCAGCGCGGTTCACGGAGGAGGTATTGAAAACCTGCTTGTTCGAGGAGCGGGATATAGTGGATCTCATACGGCAGAGTGTTGTCTGAGAGGACGAGATCAATGTCGATGATGGCTTTGGCGGGAAGATTGGGCACGGATGTCGAGCCCACGTGGGAGATGGAGAGTATTTGAGTTTGGGGCTGGCTCGGATTCCCTGAATGTGTCTCCCAAGCGGATGTGATTCGGGACTTGAAAGTCTCAAAGTATGCGGGCCATTTCGGGTCTGGCTCCGAGATCTCCAGGCTGGCTGGCGTTTTGCGGTGAGAGATGCGTTCGACGAGGCTTTCGTCGTCTGCGGTGGGATTGAGAATCTCGGAGACTGGGATGCCGTTGATTGTTGTAGACATGTTTAATCAGGTCGAAGATTGCGATGGAGTAGTGGACTGACTATTGCCTCAAGGATTTCACAACAGGCTGAGATTATACTGGAGCCGCTTCTTGGCAAGTCGTATCGCCTCTCGATGTGGAGGACGGATCTGTGACAGGGTCTCCAGACTGCACGATGGGCTGAACCTAGAGAGGTTCAGGATGCAGAGTTTTGGGATTGTCATGATCCGGGGTTTCATCCTTCCGGCTTGGCAGTCAGCTGGGGGACATCCTTCGAGAATACTCGCATCTTCCCTCTGCCCGTACCATTGGCCTGCAGCACGACCTCCAGGCTAGCAACAAGTATCGAATCAGACCTCGACTCTCGCACAAGCCAAGTTTGCAATCGACAAGATCAAGATCCATCCACCAAATATCCTTGGTACGATGAAATCGTCCGCCCACGGATCCCAGCGACGGCTGTTGATGAGACGCTTCCCTGCCGACTCGATGAACCCAATTTCGGAATATGCGGCAGACTATTGAATCTTACTGCAATCTCATCTTGTTGTCGCCCCATCACAGCCCACTTCCCCAGTCTAGCTCTACATGTACGCGCTAAGCATGCGAGCATTTCGGTCCTTTCCGTACATCTTGCTGTTCTTCACGCTTGCTTGCGCTCGCCGCACTGATTGCTATCGCGATGGCTCCTTGCAGAGGGCCCTGGGCCGCTATGTGGGGAACTTTGTTATTTTCGCTCGTTGGATCTACAGCGGTGGCTTCCCAGCAGGACCATTTGCGTGATGTCCGGTGAGTCTCTGCCTTGGGTTCAGAGGGGACGAATACTCTGCGGGGTACATGATCTGGGAGCAAGGCTCCAGTCACGCAAGCAAGATTATGTTTCCACATTTTCTTTTCTTCTGAAGACGCTGACAGGCGCTCTCTCACAGTCCAAACGTCCAGCTCTCAGAAGCTCTCCAAAAACGACAGGACCAATTACCCGACTATGCTCAGCGCAATTTGGACACCATTCGCCACATCTATGACTTGACAGTATACCCCAACAATGTCCCAATCGTCAAGCAAGGCTCCTCGCAAGTTCCGCCGGGCTTGTTCGCCGAGCATGCCGTAGGACGCGTGTCTCCCGTGGGCGACTTTGCAGGCTTCAACGATTCGATCGAGTACTTCTTCGCTCTGGCACCCATCCCTTCGGATCCGGAATTCATGGGCGCTGCGATCTACCAGGCAGACGTCGTCGAGTTTACTTCGGGATGTCCGAATATCGCGGCCAGTCTGGTGTAAGTCTGACCTCTCCTCTGTGCTTGTACGCGCGCGCTGTCTTTTGCTCGCGCCAAACCTTCTCGGACGTCCGGGAAGCGTGTCTTCCAACGCCGCGGAGTGCTATAATGCAAATGCTGACCTTCTCGACAGCTATCTCCGCACCGCCAAAGTCGATCCTGACACTGCCAAAGTCGACCCCAGCCACCCTGTCTCCACCCTCGCACAGGTCAGTGTCTTGAATTCCCAGCTCCAAAATCTCCCAACTGACCTCCTCCATCCAGGTCGCCTTCTGGCAATTCGACGAATCCGGCGCCGTCGAACGCTACCACGCGTGGATCCCCAACCTCCAAGCCTGGATCACCGCGGCCACCGGCGCCGACTTCAACGCGCTCCTCCTGCAAAAACTCGTGCCGCTCATCCTCTGCCCGGGGATTCAACAGCGCTGTACAGGTCCCTATCAGCAGTATGCAGACGTGCTAACGTGCACATTGGAGCTGGAACTCAAACCTTTCGGCTCGTTCGACGAAGCCTGGGGCGACAATGTTGCTTGCCGCCTCATCCACCTGATCCTCACCCAGGTGCGCCCGGACGTGCATTGTCCGCATGTTGGGCCGACGGGCGGAGGGAAATGTGTGAATATCGATTACAGTGTCGATTATTTCAGCGATCGCCAGCTGTACGGCATTCCCGAGGGCAGTGTCTTTACGTGTGGAGGTCCGCTGACCGATCCGAATAATCCCGCTGCTGTGGGACCATTCAGTGGGAGTGATGGCAATCCTCTGCCGGGGCCGGCGAATCCCATCATCCCGGATCCCACGCAGCTACTGGGGCCGTTGGGAGGGGTGTTGAGTGGGATTCTGAAGAGGATGCCGGCGTGGTTGTGAGTGTGTTGCTATGAGTGGGAAAGAAACACAGATGTGAGACGGAAACAGAATGTCCTTGTCTTGAGCTTGAATTTAATGCGAGCAGTGCGCCACACATCCAGAGATATTGTTGCGCCATTTTCTTCACCGTGATCTCATGCAGCAGCCTCAAAGCATGCCACCACAGTGCGTTCTGGGTCAGTCAGTTGCTGATCCGGCCTTTTCTCAGTACTCGACACTCATGCATACGCAGCATCGTGCGATCAGGGTCCTCATCCGCGCTCCGATCAGACCATATGCGCTTTGGACACTGGCTTTGCGAGCATGCGACATCATGATGGAATCCCTGGCGAGCATGACCTAGAGTTGTGCTTTCGCGTGGATAACCACACTTGATGGGCGTGAATCTTCGTCTAAGTTACAGACAGCGACCAACACGTCCTTCTCTGCGCATCGTACAGCTGTCTCTTCCCTTCTGACGCCGCTTTTAATGCGACATTCCAGCTGACGGCGACAGACCAGGGACTCGAGTCGGCGGAGAAAGACGAATGGCTCGAGCTGCGGTACCATAGCAAGTCCGCAATGACCGAAGCCTTCGTCGTACATGTCGGCCATGACATGGTGCAGTGGAGTCGCAGCTGCTCGGAACGCCATTCCTGTCCCTTACGAAATAGCCTGCATCCATGAGCAGACTTTGTGCTCTACAAACCGAGCAAATTTTTCACCAAGGATCCACCCATCAGACATGGCCTTCACCGAGAACGATACTTCGGGTGTAGATAGCACCGCGCGAGATGAAAGTCACATTCGACAGAGACGCAATGCCCTGAGTGAGGAATATAAGATAAGAATGGGGTGGTGTATTAATGTAATGTAATGTAATGATGTATCTGCATTGCTTCTTCTGATCCCATCGGTACGCGCATCGACGGGACGCCCCAGCGTACAAACGGCTCAATAGCTAGCGTACAATTGTCCCGACTCCTTGACTGCGAGTGCGACATCTGACGAGACGTGGATGTAGACGGTAGGATCTGGAGAGCCTGCTGGCTGACCCTGAATCTGAGCGTTGCGGTCAATGAACGCGATCCTCTCTCGGCGGGTCGTGGCGTAAGGGATGTCTTTGATACGGATGGCGCCGATTATCGCCGGCGATGGTGAGCTGCATATGCCATCGTGTGCTATGATGGAGCAAGTTACGTCCAAGGTCAAGTGACAGACTACCAGACTGGAATGAAGTGAGATATTTGCCGCTCGGCCCTGGACGTACCGGGATATCAGGCGGGCTGGCTTCGAGCGAGGCCGTACTGCAGAACTGGGCACGGCGGATATGGGTAGAATGGCATCGGCCCCATCATCCGGTGGCGGTGGCGGCAGTGTAGTTGCCATAGTACTGACCCGGCTGACCGAAGTAGGCCTCGTCCTCCATCTGGCGAGAAGTGCCACGGCCGTAGTTGGAACGGCCGCAGTGGTCGCCGTGGCGGCCAGAGGGACGCTGAGTGTAGAGTCCCTGGGTGCTGGCGTAGTCGTGCGAGCGCTGCTTCTTGCGAGTCTTCCACACGTTGATCCAAGGGCGCGAGTACGGCGGCAATTGAGTTGCGAACGACTCCACGGAGCTGACCGAATCACGGTTGCGGTGCTGCACATTATTGATGTGCAGCACCATGTCAGGCCCGGCACCAGGCCGGCACCGATCAGGCTGATCAAGCCAGAGCCGATGGGGTTGATGAAGCCATAGCCGATGAGCTGATTCATCTCGAAATCAACGTGGGAGTACGGAACGTCGTACTGGGCTCCAGTGACGGCAGAGCCACGATGGCGACTGGCTGCGCTAGTGCCTTGCCTCGACTGTTCAGAATGGGCTTCAGTGACGGCAGAGCCATGGTGGCGAGCCATGGTGGCAACTGGCTGCGCAAGTGCCTTGCCACGACTGTTCAGAAGAGGTCAGCTCAGTTCATCATGCATTGAGTGATGATATGAAGATAAAGGCGGTGATAGTGATTGCCAACTGAAGTTAAAGATGGCTGCTGACCTTCATGAGCTTGCCGCCGCTCCACTTCGCCGACGAGACTCATAGTAATGTTGCAACGTTTCTCAATTCAAGCAAGGCCAGGTGTTGTAGGAGTCGAGTCTGTAGGTGCTGGGGTCAAAGAACAAAGACTTACCCAGGCGCTAAAGTCACCGGTGATATCCTTTCTTACACAAGTCCGAAGACGCGTAGGAGCAAAGCAACCTCCGGAAACCACCATCATCTTGGTCTTCTTTTGCCAGATAGCCATCGCGCTTGACAGTCTTTTCTTTGAGCAATGGCTGGAGAGCCCTCGTGGTTTCTGCTGGAATTGTCAGCTTCTGTACCTTTCTGCTGCTGTGACGAGACCTGGAGCTGAATGTGGAATTGCTGGGTGATGGGGCATTGCGAGAGGAGGCGAAGGGAGGTGTGGTGCGTGGAGAAATGGTCGTCGCGCGCTTACTCTGCTCATTGCAGCAAATCGATGCCACCACAAGCAGAAGATAACTTGCGAGTGTACCACTGACTGAGCGTGGTTGTAAACGCCATAGTCGCGGGCTCAGTTGAGGTGGCGGCGAGAGTGGAGAAGTTTAGGGTGATGAATCTTGAGGCGACGGTGGTGAAGGTGGTGATGGAGGTGATGACAGTGAAAGTGCTTCCTCTGTAGTCGATGCAGATGCACATTGAAGGCTTGCTCTTCGCAATGTGACGGTGCAGCTGGAGGCAGAAAGGAAGAGGGAGGAGGAGTGAGAGGTTCAAAAAAGGTGAATTTAGCTGGTGGCTCGATTCGTGCAACACTAATTCCGCACAAACGCATAACTCATTCACCTACCAACGGCCGCAGGGTAGCCGGCGCCTCGTAAAGTCCATAATCACCATTCTGCCAGACCAAAGACTTCCTGCGTCGATAGCGAGTAGGCCGTCAAGTTGCCAAAACCCATCCTTCCACAAAGTTCGAAAAACTCTCTGACATCCGGACGATATTATCCTTAACCTTCTCACCAGTAATGCCTCGTCGATTTCCATATCTGCCTTCCATAGGCACAGGACACGGAGCACATGCACAGGTCCCATATTACTACAAGCCTGCATATCGGCAGGCGATGATGCGAGTGAGATTCTCCTTTCTCAGCTTCCTTCCCGGGTCAGTACAACACAATGCAGCCAGTCTCTGCCTTCTTTCGCTGCCCGAGTCGATTCAGGCTCGCAATCTTTCACGATAGCGCGATTCACCTTCATGCCTTACCACCGTTTCCTTCTGGCCATAGCGAAACCATCGCCCTCCGCACTCGTGACTCCGAAATGAGGCGCTGTGCATGAGAATGTCAGAAGACTATGTTGCGTTCGAGAAAGGGTCCCCCCATACCGTTCTTGCCCACGAGGAGCTCGTTGTCAGTACTGACGACACTCTGTACCAGCGCTGTTCCGTTCTAGATCGATGTCTCAGATTGGAAGATATTCTTGCTGTTGACGCCGGCGGCGACAGTCCTGATGAGGGCAGAAAGAGAAGCTTCACCATCTCCATACTTCCCGGAACCGCTGCTCTTAGCTTTGGCATACTGTTCGCTCTCGTCGATGGCTGAGGGGATCAGGGAGGCATGTGAATTGGGGAGATGCACCGCAGGTACAAATCAGCCGAATTCGCTCAGAAGCGGCCTGGGCATGAGATATGGGCGCCATGAGAAGGTTCTTCGAGGATCGGCGGCAGATACACTGAAGCGCAGCGCCGAAATGCAGGTAGAGTTGCCAAAGTACCACCGCAGCAGAAGCCCGGGCAACCGTGGGGCTCAGAGTTATGGCCAACACGGTCAACGCCCACCATGACATACATCGACTGTGGGGCTCAATAACAACAACCTTACACTCTCTTCCCCGAGATAGTGCCGCGCTCTCTGTACTCTACAGATACGAGACTCGGAAACGCATTAGGCACTTCCGCGAAGACGTCCGACAGCGTCAAGCCATGTGCAAGTTTTATCGAGCTCCGATCCAATTCAAGTATCACAGACCTCATTCTCTGGTCTGCATGTCTCAGCAGAGAGCCGGGCCCAGTGTGTCCCTGTGTTTCTCTCGACGAAACAAAGGCACGAATTATTGCCGTTCTCGTCAATGGTGGCTTGAAAGGTCTACTCGGTACTGAGGGACCATGAAATTGTGAAAGGGAAGAGTATTGGTTGTCACTCGAAAATCGTCCTGCGATTTCACCATTTGTCCGCCATCTGCTTGAATCGAATGTGTTGCTGAGGGCGAGCGTGAAGCTATGAACACATTTGCGGAGCCAGAGGTGATGCTGGTCAAGACCGCTGAAGCGCATGTGCCTCGAGCGCGCGAAGATTGTAGGCAGATGGGCAAGGATTAAGGAGGTAAGCAGCTTCAGTCTGGAAGGTAGACTGTGTGAGTCCAAGCAAGTCGATACTCAGATGAATGAGGACGCAGTCTGATTGGATCCGGCCAGCCAGTTATGGGATGTGCGATACTCCCTTCCTGACCATTCTTGGCGACATGATATGATCTCGATTCAGGACATACGGGTCTACTCGAGAAGGCCACGAGGACAAGAATGTATACTTCGCTATTCTCACGCTTTGCGCTGTAGGAAGCGGCACTCAGAAAGCACCACCCACAACTTCGACTCCATGCGATGATTCCTCGCATCATCACCATCGCCCTCTGCCCTCTCCGAGCTGCTGAGAAGCAAGCCTAAGAGACGATCAGCCTGCGCAAGGTCGCCGCCGCCGCGGTGAGTGTCCGGCACGTAAAGCAAAAGCAGGTGAAGATTTACATTGCTCGAATCCTCCATTGTCAGATCAGCAGTCTCCATGGGATCTCAATAGCAAGTCTGATGCGTGTTGGTGCCAGGACATGGTGTGTTTCCAAGACTATCTCTGTCCACAAGAGGTCTCCGTCTTTCACGGTCTCGGAATGCCAAGGTCCCGATCCGTCTGCTTCTGCAGGGAGACATCTTGTCAACAGATGGCGAGTCTCCAGCCAGTCTGCGAGCCGACTCAACGAACTCTGAACGCCGACTTCAGCTCTCAGAGCTCCCCTCTTCTAGCTGTTGCGAGTATCAAGTGCATTCTTCTGGCCTCAATCACCCACGTCTATGCTCTCAACCACTCTAAGCCTTCTACATCTTGTCTCACGCCATCGATTGATGGACCTATCCGGGATGCATGACGAGCGAGACTCTTTTCGATGCACAGTGCACACAAGCTGCATCATGCATACTTTGGAGGAAGTCCATCAAAGATGGAGTAAGCAACCTTGACCTGCCTGCCTTTCGCTTGCACCACCGATCTTGCAGTACTCACTGATGCAGCCTCTCCACGATCGAGGCAGTCCGCCGCGGGCCTTTGCTCCAGGCCTGATCTAATCACGCGATTGGACTCAAGCATGAGCTGTGGCATCTGTAGCTCGCTTTTGAGGCACTTCTGGAATACGATGGCCACCATACAGGAAGGTTTATGCGGGAAGTAGAGGCTGATCACTCGAGTCGCAAGGCTTGGCCGGCGCAGTGATTCCAAGACTATTGCACCTGTCCGGAAGACTAGAGGCTCTCTTTGACAGCTGTCCTGGCACTTGAGGAGACTGAGATGTCCACAGTGTCTCGTATTACTTCTCAGCATTCACGAAGATGATATCCACTGTAATCAGCCAGAACTGGAAGAACACAGGATCCGTGCGCTGCGCGATACAAGAAGGGAGAATTCGAGGTGCGAACGCTCATGCATGTACGCTAAAAAGCACATGGCGACCATGCACTACCCCCAGGATCCCTCTGTGCTTGTCCTGAGAAATTCCCGATGTATCTGCGTACCCATCTCGCGTCGCTGTCTCTGCTCTGCAGTGTCTGTAACTTATGATGCTTCGCATGATTTCAAGCCGCTATACCCACTATCAAAACATCAGCTGAGCCCCTACATAAGCACCGATGCCTGCAGCGCAACGCTTTCTCGATCGGGTGTTCGCATCGGGCAGTCAACAAACATTTTGGGGTCGGGGAGCCAAGTCATTCTCGACTTACCTGGAGCCACTCGGTAAGAGTTGGTACTGCCCCACGTCGTATTGCTGAATGGGCTGAGCGTGATGACTGAGCGATATATCGCGCGATCTTGAGAGACATCCAAGCTGCCGAGCAGGCATCCAGAATCTCCTCCAACATGATCTGTAGCAGTTGGCAGAACAATGCAGATCATGTCTATACGACAGAACCAACAGTGAAACACGCAAGACCCTGCTTGACCAAGAAAGACGAACGTCAATGGCGTGGCTTGACCAGGACCTGCCTTTCGCCCCTCAGAAATGGGCCCCCAGCAGAATCCACACACGTGTGCCACGACGGCCTCAAGCCCCCTAGCGTACTACGCCCTCTGTTTTCAAACCTCATAATGCCAATGTCGTCCACCAAGAGTTGGTGCAAGAGGGCTCCAAGCGGCAGGAAAATCGTCACTCTCCGACGTCCACTATTCGTCCCACGTGCGCCTTCTCCGCACTTTGACGTGATGCTCTTCGGCTGGCTAGGACGGAAAAAGCAGGTGAGGTGCCAAGCATAGTCTTCGAGCTGTGAGAGGGGCAAGATCTGCACCTTGGCATCTCAGCTCTATGCATAATCCCTTGAGCGGCGTGCGTTGAAATATGCTGGCGAGTATCAAGGCTATATTGCGGATCAGCAAGAATGAATGCTGCAAAGAGTCATCCAGTCTAACTGACAAACAGACCAATGTCCTCATATCTGAGGAACACCTACAACCAGCCTGCATCCCAAGCCGAGCTACTGAGCGTATCCTGCAGCCAAGAAATGATCAGCGCGCGACAAGAACTGCCATCAAACGCCCAGCAGAGCTACACCTGCAACTTACTCTTCCCATCTGTTCGCGGAGCTGCGGTCAGAGAGAAGTGGCGCCGACTATAACGAGGTCGATCACCAATCATGCTACCCACATTTCTCAGACTTGTGTCCGTCATCCACCAAACCTCAACGAACCGCGGCTCTACGAGCAAGATGGTTGCGTAGTTCCATCACTGGGCATGCAGACACTCGACACCAGACCTCGTGGCAGCGTCAACAGCGTAAACCGCCGCTCGTCACGAAGATCGACACTCAGACCCGGAATTGAAAATCTGCCTCGGAGGCAACATCAGACGAGGGACGTTCTGTAATTGTGGCGCACCTCAGGGGTATAATTTGAACTTCGAAGATCATTTCTGATCAGCAGCGACAGTACCTTCTCTACCGTACTCTTTCATCTTGATCACCTCTGCGGTAGGGATCATACCATTGTCAATATGAAGTCCTTTGTTGCAATCTCCCTCATCTCGGGAGCCAGCGCTTTTCCGTGGGTCGCCAACGTCCCAGGCGTGGACTCCTCTGCTCTCTCGGCAGCACAGAAGCGCCAGCAAAGCCCACAGCCAGGTGGGCCAGGCTCCGCAGAGACCTGCCCATTCAACGCGAACCACGTCAATGCCGTTCCCGTACGACAAGGCTGGTACAATAATGCTCGCAACGGCCGCAAGGGCAACGAGCGAGGAGGATATCAAGTTCCACGTCCAGATGATCCAGATCATCAGTTCATTGCTCCTCGAGCTGGCATCGACATTCGTGGCCCATGCCCGGGGTTGAATGTTGCGGCAAACCACGGCTTCTGTACGATGAGAACCTGACGCACCCGTCGACATCCTCTGACAGTTCTCAGTGGCCCGCGACGGTATTACGACCTTCAACGAGCTTGTCGATGCACAGCAAAATGTGTACAATGTCGGATACGACCTCTCTCTCCTGCTTGCTTTCCTTGGTCTGCAGGCAGACGGCGATCTCATCACCACTAAGCTTTCTATTGGTTGTGATGTGAGTCGATGAATCCCGTTTTGATATGATCAGACAAGCTGATATTTGATCAAGGCCACCACACGCACATCTGTCAACCCAGCCTTGACCGGCAGTCAGCCAGGACTTGCAGGCCACAACAAGTTCGAGGGTGACACTTCGCTCACTCGCAATGACTTCTTCACCGGAGGCGGTGACAACTTCAGCTTCAACCGGACGCTGTACGACAACATGGCTGCCACCACCGGCGGTCTTCACAACCGCGAGAACCTTGCTGTGTACCGCGGTGAGCGCTGGGATCAGTCTGTTGTCGAGGTCAGCATTCACGCACTCAGCCCATCTAACTTCCTCTAATATGTCAACAGAACCCCAACTTCTTCTTCGGCCCACTCTCTCTCCTCCTCTTCGGCGCCGCCTCCTTCCTCTACGAGCTCATGCCCTCCGGACCAAACTACATCCCCGATCAAGCTACCATGGATGCTTTCTTCGTGCGCGAGCAGCTTCCCGCCAACTGGATCAACCGCGTGGAGCCATACACCAACCGCCTCGTCACTCGAGAAATCCTGGCCATGTACCTGCTCAACCCACGTCCATTCGGCGGCAACACTGCAGATGGCTCTTTCAACACCATCAGTTGGCGTGCGATCCAGAATGGTCAGCTGCAGCTCGATGCTGATGCTCCCGAGGTTGCGTGCTTGCTTTACCAGGTTGCTACTCAAGTCCAGCCATCGACACTTAATGGCGTGGTCACTCCTACTGTCGAGGCCATCTCCTTTTTCTTGACACGCGTCAATCCTGCTTTCGACAATATTGGATGCCCACGTCCGTTGACCAAGTAAGCCATGGAAATTGAGATGAGTACTTGGGAGACATATTGCGGCTTACCTAGGTGTATGGTAGTGTCGTCGTTGTTAGTCGTGGTGATGAACTCAGCAAATAGCCAGTACCCAGCATCATCTAGCACGACAATGTCCTATTCATATCTTCATTCAGCCAAATGAAATGTTCTCAAGTTTCAGCAGTTGCATCTGATCACGCCCGATGGAAGTCGAGCGGCTCGCAAACTTCTTCATGCTCCTCCCCAAACATCATAGACCTCGTAAACAGATCATCATTCCGTCATGACAACATCTCGTTCTCCTTCGCTGATTGCGGGTCTCGCTATTGAAGGTCATCTCAAATCAGACAACGCCTCCAAGCAGTCGAACTTGCGCCGCTATCCCATCTCATCCTAGCATCATCTCCACCTTCTGCACTGTGCGCCATAGTCCTCCTTCCATCCCGCTTCTACCGCATATTCCGACGATCTTTCGCCTGGAGTGCCGAACGCACGTTGAAGCCACGCGAGCTCTGCATTGACTTTCTTCTTTGCTTCGTAGCTTGCAGTAGAGGACGTGCGCGTGCATGTCGAAGCGAGATAGAGATTTCCTGCAGGAGCGAAGTGGCCAATTACGCGACTCGAAGAAAAAGCATAATGGGGTCTGCGGAGTATTGTCCGAAGAGGTCTGCAAAGGTTGTCCTTGATCAGCCAGTGTTGCAATTGTCTTACTGCTCATCCTGTAATGGTAAGGTGAGCTTGTGGCAGATTGAGAAGGAGAGTGGTCGCGGACGGAGTGATTGGAGGATTTCTGGCATCAGAGATACTCAGCAAGCGACCTTATGCTCGGATCTCAAAAGAAGTGTCTTTGCTCCGATTGTTCAGATGGAAGGAGATTCTCCGCAATTGACTGTGCTTCCGGGCTGCTACGTCTCGCGGCACTTGCGAAAGATGCCTCCAGATATTGGGAGAGAGCACTGTCGCGGTTTACGAGCAGCGCTGGAGCACGTGGGATTCTGTATTCCCTGGCCCTCCGCAGACAGCCTCACTGCACTCAGTCTCTCGTATAGTATCGCAATATATATGATATGATATGACATTCTTATACCGTTCTACCTCGTCTACCGAGTAAGCGGAGCGCCCTATCTGTCTTTTGAAGTACAAAGCCCTCAAGGCCCGAAGGGCCTCTCCGGCATAAAACTCCCCAGTTGCCTTGTCTTGTCTCTGCAGCTGTCCGTCACCCAGCCGTCCCTCTGCTTTGTTCGCCCTTAGACTCTCACCGTTGCAGTAGTGGCTGTTGCTTCCCACTAGGCTGCCCCCCTCCTCCCTATTACGCGTGTTCTAGGTAAGGGTCCCACCCTCCGGTAGGGTGTTTCTCCTCTTCCTCGCGTGCGAGGGAGAACTGGCGAAGTGTTCCCTCCCGGATAAGCCATCGAGCTGTCGCTAGCAGTCCTCTCCTCGTCGTAGTCATCTGGCCCTAGTCCGTAGTCCCTGCCTCCGCGAGGAGTTTGGGTCTCATCTCGCGCCTCGCCGGGCAGAAGAGGCATACGTGCTTGAGCGTCTGTATGCCCTATCCGCATTCGCATTGTGGTAATACCCCGGTACTCTTCGCTTAGCGAGGTATTGGTTGAATCCAATATGCTCTGTCCGGATTAGCGTAATCATCGTGCTCTGTGGACGGGAGAGGCCCTTGTGTAGGCGGTTGTGTTGCTTCCTATTACTAGCCGTTTTCCAGACTGCCGGCTATGCTGCGTTCTGCCTGCTCCTCTTCCTCTTCTCCTCGTCCCAGGTTTCTTGCTATCGGCGCTGTAACTACCAGTCCTTAGGTTTGGGGCATTGGTTTTGGGTCTGCCCTTCGACTAGGGCTTTTATTGCGTCCTTTCTTAACGGGATCCGTTCGCTTCTCTCTATTTGTCCCCTTTTTAGTAGTCGGCTCCTAAGGATCCTCTCCCGTTGCTCTCGTAGGAACCTCTCGGCTCCGTTGCTCCCCTTCTTTGTCGCATACTGCTGTGCGAGGTCTTGGGTATAGAGGTGTATCGGCGTTATTCCTGTCTCGCTCTAAAGGACTGCCCGATTCACGCTTTTATATACCCCTATAACGTGCCTTAGAGCTGTGTCTTGCACCTTCTCGAGTAGGCTTATAAGCGTTTTCCTATATCCCTCTACTCCCTCCGGGTTCGCCCAGACCTAGCAGCCGTACGTTATTGCCGGGCGTACTACCGCCGTATAAAGGTGTCTCGCTTTCTGGAATGACGCTCCCCACGTAGATTTGCATAGTCGTTAGAGGGAGTGCATTTACTCCGCTCCCTTCTCTGCTGCTTTTCTAACGTATAGTCCCCATGTTAGCTTCGTGTCTAGCTAGACTCCGAGGAGGCGTAGGTGCGGTGCTAGTCCATCGTTAAACCTTTGGATCTTTACTGTTGCTGTAAGGTTGTGTCTTGTCCTGGACCGCGTGAAGTGGATAAGTTGGTACTTTTGCGGCGCGAAGGATGCCCCGTGTCGTTTTGCCTATTGAATGCATTTTTCGTGTGCGTTCTCTAGCCGTCTGCAGTTCTCTTCCGTAGTTCTCCCCCATATGAGGATGTTCGTGTCGTCCACAAACCCTATCGCAAGTATGTTTTGGCCGCGGATAGTAGGTAAGAGGGTGCTTGCGAAGAATAGGAACAGGATTAGTGATAGCGTAGATCCTTGTGGGATGCCTGTCGCCTACGGTCTTTCTTCGTCCGTATACTCTCCGAGTTTCAGCTTCGTTGTCCTGCCGTGGAGGAATGACCTAATAAATCGGATAACCCAGTTCGGGAAGCCTTGGATCGCAATATTGTGCAGTAGGCGCTGATGTGAGACGTTGTCGAAGGCACCGGAGATATCGAGGCATAGCATCGATGCTACGGCCTCTGGGCTTGTCTTCCAGATTGTTCGGACCTGTTCTGTAACCATTTCTAGCGCAGTAATCGTCGACCGGCCCGGTCTAGCTCCCATTTGTTCGTCTGGTAGGAGCCCTTTCTCCTCGGCAACAGTTATTAGATTCTTGTATATCTAAGCAGGTGCGAGGTGCCCCATTGTCTACTGGGCCCTGCCTTGGTTTTCAGCCTTATCTCATGCCCTTTGGCCTTATACCGCCGGCTTCTACTAATCGAGGTAGGCGAGGCCTCTCTTAGCCCAAGTAACTCGTTGTTTGCTCCTTAAGCACACACTACTAGCGTGCCGTCCTATGCCGGACGGTCCTGTCTCTCTGTGTACCGACACGCGCATCCGTTCTCTCGAGCCACGTAGTAGTCTCTCCGGCCGGGGTTTGATCCCGCCTGCTATCAGGTGCACCGGAGGTTAGAGCCTATTAAAGGGGTGAGGTCTCCGGAGCTAGCAGTGGCTACTACGCACTACGCCCCGCGGTCACCTTACGGTTTCCGTTTCGCGTTGCCTATAAGGGTCTCCCCACGACAGGCCGACCGTGTCTTGCAGAGGCAGCCTTAATAGACCCCACGCCGGGCAGGCTATTAGCGTATCCCTCTACTAACCAAATCTGTGTCCACTTCGCTCGCGAGCTGGCCTGTGTTTCTCCTGCGTGTACCTAGTATACGGCTGGCCTGTGTGCATCGCTATGTCCCCCTCTACGAATCGCTGTGACATCTCCTTCTTCGATGGACTGTGACCCCTCCCCTTCCCTGTCCGCATTCTTTTTTTTAAATAGTTTGAGGTACACGTATAGAGGAGGCCTTAACAGTTTCGTCGAAAGAGGGCTTAACAACGTCTTCGAGGGGTTGCGGCGTAGCGGGCGTATTAACAGGTTCCGTACCTATAGTATGCAGTAAGCCTTAACAAGTTCTCTCGAGTTCCGCTTCTATTGTCCCTCGACGCGTCTTTCTCGCTGATCTAACGCGTACTTAGAGCCTTTCAGATCTAGAGGTGCCCTGTCGCGTCCCTAGGGCTTCCATATTCCTGCAGCGAATAGAACGCCGCAGTTCGGGCTCTGCGCGCGACGGCAGAGTAGGAACGCGTCGGGTGGTTTTCGTATCCCAGTATCCTCTGTGTCCTTCTTTACGAGGAGGCACGCCGTCCGACGAAGGGAGTAGGACGTGTAGCGTAGTGGGAGCGTCGCGTCGCGCGTCTGCCTCCCACCACCGCGGCGGAGCGCCCGGCGGCGCCGCCCCTTCGCTCGTCGCCTCTGTACTTGGCCGTCGCATCCTCGATGCTCCGTTTCCACCTGCGGCGACGTGGACGCGTACAGTAGGTCTTCGCAGGCCATCGCAATATATAAACAGCCTACACATCTCAGTAGAGATACAACCAACTATTCGTCCGCGCGCTCAATTCCCGACCCTGACGAGCACCACTTACTCCGATCCGCATCCGAACCAGTCGCGACGCTCATAAGCAGCCTTGTATAGCTCCAATGAGCACGTATTGATAGCTTTACCCATGTTGTCTCGGTAATACTTGTCGGCGTTTACTCCAGCGACGATGTTGAGACCTTTGCTGTATTCAAAGCCATGCCAAGGATTGACTGTACGATGCTTACTAGCGTCTGGTCGGCTCCCTGGAGGCACGAGGATGCTCACCCATCGGATCCTGTTTAATCCTCCATTTCAAGCGTCCACGACAGTAGTCGATGTCCGCTGGCTTGGTGTTGTTGCTTTGACTGAACAAAATTCTTTTCTTCCGCCCGGTAGCAGCTGCGCTGGTTAGCGCGAGCAGCATCATGCTTGCCCATGGACAGAGTCTCATTTCTGGATCTCGAAAATGGGGTTCTTGCTGTACAGACCACAGCTTTGTAGTGACGAAAAGTAAGATCAGTCGATCTCGAAACGAGAGACGGTGTGCGAAAAAAATGTTAAGCCGCTAAATAGTTTGTGGGAGCCATCAGAAACCCCCTGGTATTTCAAAGGCTTTCCAGTGAACGTGCTAGATCAAGCCGGATTATTGCAATCTGCGATTGAACAGTTGGCATTCTTTCTCGTGGGATGAAGAGGAGCAGGCCAGTGGTTCCTGTACCAACGTGAGCTTCCAAAATTGCCTGGGTTGCAACTGACTATATCACCTCGGACGGGCTGTCATTATGGATAATCATGGCAGAAATACACTATCGGCTCATAGCTCTAGTCTCTTGCGGGATCACTAGCCTGCCTGTTGTCCCAAAAGGCTGCTGCTGCCATATCTCTTAGCTCCCTCCGCAGAATAAGTGGACCGCGCACTCCAATCGTTCCAAAGAGCGCCTGCAGTATAGGGCTCAGTGCAGAGACATCAGAGGAATCTCGGTCGTGTCGGGAGATCCTCATCGCTACCTGTAGTAACTCATTGATCATGACTCTGTGGCAGGTCCACCACATCATGATGCATCGCTCATTTTTCCGCTTCATCAGTAGAAAATATCATGTCACATTACAAATGTGTCTTATTGACCAATGCAACGGCCCACGCTGTGTCGGGTTCCCTTCTTGGTGCATCATTCTCAGCTGAGTCCCATGAATGACCACCCTACTTCGGCATCTCCGGACTACTCCCAATGCCCGTACTCATATCTTACCAATCATACCTCCGCGTCAACTCGTCACTACCAGTGCCAGTAAACGTCCTGACGGTAGCAGTCACGATTCCGTGTCCACACGTACGGCTGTCTGGTACGACAATCCCCCATGAACCTGTGATCATAGCTGCGTTGCCAAAGTGCCAATTGTCAGGGAGGACCATGGCGCCTGATACAGTGCTAGTAGTATCGAGGGGCCAGTCGATTGTAACGCGTCCATCGACTCGGCCAGTGCAAGTCTGCGCGGGAGCGAGGAGATTTCCGTCGCAGTGGCACCAGCTCGTCAGCGTTCCGCGACTCGCGACTCGGCAGGAGATTGGTGTGGGACCACGGTCGTGGCGGGCGACGTTGGCGATGTCTTCGACGAGGTGATTATTCCGGATGGCATGAATGTTAGGGATGATAGGAGCGTCTTAGATGAGGTCAAACTTTCGCTCGGTGAGAGGCCTGAAAAGCTGTCGGTGGGCGTGAAGGGCTGATCAGTTCTGCTCGCAGAGCTGCTGGGTTGCGGGACAGAAGTGGGTAACGTTGTGTTCAGCAGCGAGCTCGTTGGCACAGAAGAGCCACTGAAGTATGAGGTCGGGTAGGTGAACAAAGTTTCTGTTGGATCAATGGGCAGGATGCTGGCAAAAGTTGGTGGATGGATATGAAGAGTGGCATCGGCAGCAGATATCTTGTGCACTGGAGTATGACAAGCATCGCTTGTCTCTTCTCGCGCAACTCTGCCAGCGCCGGCAGGGGGAGAATTGGCATCCCAATAGTCAACGAGAAGCGGCTGAGTACCACCCATGAACAGCCTGTACCCGGCATAAGATTTTTCGCACAAAGGCGTCGACGAAATCATCTGCGGATCCTATTGTAGAAGACCCTTGCCAAATTCGAGCTGGTCAAAGGCCATGCGCTGGAACTTTGGTGTGATTGGTGAGTCCGCGTACTCATTGGCCTCCGTACTCCAGATTCGCCCTCCAGCGCGAATAGCGATATAAGCGCTCGTCTGAAAGCTGGCAGAAGGCCAGAGGCGGCGGACTTGGCCCTTGATAGTGGAAGCATGCCAGACGTGGGCTGGATCTGGGTTTGTTGGCCATCTTCGCGCACGAAAGTCCTCGACGGTACGGACTAGTGGTGTAGGTACGAGAAGCAAGATATTGATATCGGGTCGTTGGGGATCCAGCATACCGCCTGGTTGAATGTATCGGTTCAGTCCTGGGAACCTGTCACTCTTGTCAGTCCACATCTGATGGGGTCAGCAATGGCCTGTTGGTCAATACAAGCGATATCACATATGGAAGCAAAGTCTGACTCCCCCCATCCACAATCTCGTCGAAGGAAATGGTCATTTCTCTCAATGTCTGGGCTTTCTCGGAGGTGCGAGATCCAGTATCCCTTGCGCGATGTGACAACGAGCGAGATGCATCCAGACAAGCCGGCAAGCACGAAGTTGAATCCTTAGTTCTCGTTGGATTCTTCTGCGGTAGAAGACGAGAGTTCAGCTTGGGGATCATCCCATAGCAACCTAAGAAAGCCGAAAGGGGCCAGTGAGGAATGGTCTCTCGGCAGGGGACGGAGCAAGTGTCGAGGCGGCTGCTGGAGAAGCAAGAAAGGCAGCAGTGAAACATTCAAATCGTTGTAGGCTCCCGTGTTAAGTGCATTTTGGAGGCGCGAATACCGTCGACAAAGATGATGTTGAGTCGTTGCAGGAGTGAAGCGTTACGCCAGCGTTTTGACAGACTTTCTTTTTGACCATAGGCGGACTTTACTTCCGCAGTCAGCGCGTAGAGAGATTGATACGCTCATGAGGAATGCAGAAAACCTAGGCACTGCGCAGCCGTGCGGATATAATCGCTCGCAGGTCCCACAGACAGCCGGCTCTTCTACGAAATGGCAGAACAGAGCTTTCTAGCCAGAGCATCGAGCAGGGAATGCAGGGTGCCCACATCCGAAAGACTTCACAGTACGAAAGCATTGACTCGAGCTGGGAGATCAGCCAAAAGGAGGCGAGTATCCACGTGATTGATCCAACACGCCAGAGTGCCTGTGCTCGCTCGATGGGACGGAGGAATGTACAGGGTCGGACCCGACGACCGCGACACCTGCAGTAGTATTCTCCGCCGGTATGTGAGTCGGCATGCCGATATGAAAGACCCAGCATACCCAAGTACGCCGAAGCAAGGAGGAGACGTCACCGTCTGCACTCCGCAATATCCAGGCCAGCGTACTGGCACGTCGGCAGCCCCATCCGGCAAGCACAAATATGCTGTTGGTCACTTCTCTCTACGGTGACCAATCTGAGTAAGTGATTCGAAGAACGTGACTCCTAGAGGGCTTCATCTCAGAGCCTTGGCAGACGTGCCGTCTCGTATCGGAGGCCGAACGTCTGCAGCAGCGTGATGTGGAATGCTTGGGCACGAGCACTATCCAGCGATAGCGAGGATGTCAAGGTCCTCAAAAGTATACAAATATCCAACCCTTCCTCTGGTATCGTGTGTCGTCTGCCTCACCGCGTAGTAGACACTCACTCGTTCACTCCAGAGTTCCTTGATCGCACCAACCCACTCGTCCAACATGGCTCCGCAACCACAGGTCGCTGCTGCGGCCCCGGCATTGTCGTCTCTCGTTCCAACAGTACCCAATGTGGCCGGTCCAGCAGCTGCTCCAAATCTCCCAGTCAGCGTTCCCGTCGCCGCAGCAGTGCCTACCAATGTCCCAGTGGGCGCAGCCGGAGGTCTTCCCAATGTGGCCATTCCAACAGGGACAGTCCTTTCTGTCACCAGTGCGACTACGGTCCCACTCGCGTCCACGGCCGTCATTCAGTCTCTGGCGTCGTTGCCAATCAATTCCGGAGTGGCAGGTCTCCCTTCGTTGATCACCGCCCTCTCGGAAATTCCTCTTCCAACATCGGTTTTGTCCCCAGATACACCACTCTCGTCTCTTCCACCAAATGTCTTGACTCTGGTCCCGGCTGGAGTTCCGTTGAGTCTCCCATTGAACGCTCCGATTTCCGCACTGCCCACGAGTATCTTGACATCTCTTCCATCAGGCCTTCCCGCCGACCTCCCAATCTCTGCTCTCCCCATCTCCAACCCAGCTGTACCAACCGGCCTGCCAATTGTCCCGCTGAGCGCCGTCACTCCCGTTCAGGCAATCTTGGCCACACTGGGCGACAGTCTCATCACCAAACTCACGGATCTCCTCAGCACGATCGTGGCCACCATCTCCGGAGCAGCGAGCAATGTACCAGTCTCGGGCGAACCTACTGCCGTGCTCGCTGCTATCAGTCGTGCCAGGAAGAGTGCCGGCAATGAGGAGAACTCCACTGAGAAGCGTCAAGTTCCGAATGTGCCAGGCTCCCAAGCTGCATCAAATGTGGCCAATACGATCACCAGCCTTCTTGGAGGTCTGACGTCGGGCGGCAGCGGCAGCGCCTCTCCTCTTGGCAGCATCGGTTCACTCACTGGCCTCACTTCTGCTCTCACGGGTGGTGTGATCGCCAATAGCAATCCATCTGCCTTCCTGACTGGCAACACTCTCCAGCCTGTGACAGATGGCTCTCTTCTTCCAGCTGGAAGTGTCGTGTCTGGGTTGACTGGTAACAGTGGAGCCAATATCGTCTCCGGTCTGCAGAGCTCAGCTGGAAATTCCATCTCCAATGGTCTTGGTCTTGCTGGCAACTCCGTCAGTCCTTTCGCTGGCGTCCAAAACACTATTCAAGGCGCTGCCTCTGGCCTCGCTGGTGGAGCAGTAGCGGGCAATCCAGTCGGCGGTCTGGTGTCGGGTCTGACTCTCAGTGGTGGACCACTCTCCAGCGCAACAGGCGTCCTGGGTAATTTGGGTCTCGGTTCGATCGTGTTGAATGTCGTAAGTCCATCCTCTCCGACACCCGACATATCACCGACTGACTCTTCTCAATCAGGTCCAGCTTGTCCCCATCCCAACCTCCCTTCGAAACATCCTCGCCGCCCTGCTCACCTCCATCACCATCTCCCCCGCCTCTCTTCTCACAAACCTCTCTCCGACCCAACTAGCCCAACTCCAATCATCCCTCTCCATCCTCAACCTCTTCAGTAACCTCAACATCGCCTCCCTCGGCCCCCTCCGCGACCTCACCAACGTCCCCTCTATCCAGTCCGCCGCCAGCAGAATCAACACCCAGGACCTCCTCACCACCCTCTCACTCCTCAAGAACCCGAGCGTCCTGCCGGCCAACTTCGCAAGCCCGGGAGCTCTGCTCTCCAACCCGACACAACTCCTCACCACGATGCAGAGTCTCATGACAGAGGTCCAGAATCCGGCTCCGGCTGCTGCAGTTGTCCTTCTGCAGCAGATGAATGCCGGTGGATTGGGAGATCTGATTTCAGCTCTGCCAGCTACTGGTACTCCATCGGCTCCTGCAACTGGCAGCAACAATGCTGCGCAAGTGGCACAGTTAGCACCGGCACTCCCTTCCACGCCTGCTTTGCCAAGTACAGGAGGTGTGACGAATGCTCCGGGCAATGCTGGAAGTGCAGCAAATGCTCTCAATGCGTTGAGTGGAGGTACCGCCGGTGCTGTTCCGGCTATCGCAGCTCCGGGAACTGCTGGCTCGAGTGCTGGAGGAGTCAATGCGAATGTCGGCGCAAGCGGGAATGTGAATGGGGCCGTGGGCTCTGGAAGGTCCGCTGAGAAGGTTGATGGGGAGGAGAAGTAGTTTCCCGATACAACTGGAAAAGGTCAACTAGCACTTGTTGGAAGCTTCGCCCGGACATCGAGATGTCCCAATTGGAACTCAATTCGCTGGCGGCGCGACTTGGTCATGCTTGGAAGAATGGAAATCGCTGTTTCGATGGACGGGAGGGAAGGATGTGATGTAGTATTAGAAAACATCGAGATACTCGGAAGGATATCAGAACTCGAAGCAACTCACCTTTCATGTGCACATTCACGACTGCAACGCCCTCCTGGGCCGCTTTCAGTACAGTGAGAAAGCTCTGAATACGTTTTCTTGTTCATGGGAGCACCAAGCTTGTCGTGATACAGGGGAGTATTCGACGGAAATTGGGACACTTCTCCGGCACTCTCTGTGTTACCAGCAATACCGTCGAGCAATGACACGAAAGATCCATGCCGCGGGAAGATTTGGACTACGCAGCAATCTTCACAATGGTGAGACAACGTGTGGTATCCAGATCGTGATTTCCATTCTTCGACAATGTCTCGTTGCACAGATGCCATATTGTAGCTCGGCACAGTTGTGTCATTGTCCCAATCGCGTCAGCACGCCCCAGCGCTTCCCCGATAGCTTCTTCGCCTCCTACTCTCCCTTCGCCTTGATCTCCTTCTCTTTGACATTGTCGCCCATTTTGAACACAATCTTATGCACCTTTCTCTGCTCAAAGTCCTGTACAACTCGTCAGCATATCTTCGTCCAAGATCCACCTTTACTTCCTGCACATGTCCAATGTTCTCCCAACACCCACCTTGTAAGCTTGCGGCGCATCCTCCAAACTCATCGTCTTCCCGCACAAGAACGACACCTTCTTCTGCTCCTTGACCAACAACGCAAGCGCCTCTTCAAAAATGCTACGCACGGGACAGCGTCCAAACGCCATCTGCACGTTCTTCCCATACAGCATCAGCCCATTGACTTCCCACTTCTCGGTGTGTACGCCAATGGAAGAAATCGCTCCCCATGGCCGGATCATGTCAAACGCCATATTCCAGGCGTCCGCATGTCCAACGACTTCCAACACAACATCGGCGCCGCGACCCTGCGTGGCGTCTTTGATTTTCTGGACGGGATTGTCGTTGAGGTTGATGGGGATGGCGCCGAGGGCGGCGGCTTGGTCGAGGCGTTCTGGGACGGAGTCGATGGCGTAGACGGTGTCGACCATGGTGAGAGCGCAGGTGATGGCGCAGATTCCCACGGGTCCACAGCCGACGCAGACGACAGTGTACTCTTTGCGGTCGCGCTCGGAGAGGTCTTTCAGGTAGCGGGCGGCGGCGAAGTAGCCGGTGGGAAATATGTCGGCTGGGAGTATGAGTGTCAGAGGGATGTTTCGTGGTCAGGAAATGGGAAGGATATACCCATCAAGACGAGCATTTCCTCCGGAATGTCCTTGGGGGCCAGGACGAAGGTGCTGTCTGCCAGTGGACAGCGGACATACTCAGCCTGGCCGCCTGCAAAATATCAGTCCTGCTGCCCCTACACTTCCTCATGTTCGCAAAAAGCATACCATCGATCGTGTTTGCCGGCGCAGAATTTCCAAACAATTCTCCCTTGGCACATCTCGATGCCTGTCCACGGACGCAGTAGTAGCATTCTCCACAGGCAGTGTAGAATGGTACGACGACCTATTTTCTATCAGCATATCTTTCCACACTCCCAATAGACTCTGCTTCCGTCCCACGACGGCTGACCTTGTCCCCAATATTGAACTTCTTCACAGCATCGCCCTTCTCCACAATCTCTCCCACAAACTCGTGTCCGCAGATGAAGTTGGGCGGACAAGCCAAATGTCCTCGGTAGAAGTGGAGGTCGCTGCCACAGAGCGCGGTCGAGGTGACTTTGAGGACGGCATCGGTCGGGTTTTTGATGTTCGGATACGGGCGGTCTTCGACTTCGACCTATATAGCGCTGCTGGTCAATACCCAGAAGCCTTTGTTCCTCGATGTCGGCATATGTATACATGATAATCGCCCTTGAACACGACAGCTCGCATCTTCTCGGGAGCTCGGAAGGCCATGGTTGGTGCTGATTTGCTGGAGGGGAAGTCAATCTGGCCACCTTGATGGTAGGATATATGGAAAGCAGTACGAGTGAAGCTTCGTCTTCCTCATTCCCACATCTCTAGAGCTTATACATCATACCACATGCGGCCCACGACCCCTCTTCTGGATACGGAGTGATGTGGTGTTGCTCGGTCAAAGCACGTTGCCCCGCTCTGGACGGACATGGGTCGTCTGTCCGCTGAAAGCTTCGTAGCCGAAGTCGGCTTCGATTGGCATGCTTGCTACCTTGATAGATGACGGAAATCGTGCCGAGGAGGACGTGATCAGGATGTTTTGCGTCTTTGTCAGTATGCTGAGAGAGGACAATGGAGCCGGCGTGCAGTTGGAGAGAAGATAGAAGTGGGGAACACGTGACTACGGTGGTTTTTAGCTCATGTCCTGCAAAAACCCAAATATAGATTCAGGCTCAACGCTAGTGCCGCCGGCCCTCGGTAGGGAGTCTGGCGTGGGTATGACTACGGAAATAAGTGTAATCGACTGTACAATAGTAATTACGATATACTGTTACGGGCGAGGCCCGTAGACATAGGACTGCCCGGAACTCGGCGGAAGTTAGTAACGCCGACGCCGGCTTACGTGCGCGAGAAGCGCGGGAGTAAGTATTTATTATGCGCTCGAGAGGAGAAGGCTTTCTCCTCCTTCGAGCTACGTCCTGTCTGTTAGGCTACCTATAAGGTAGAACTAGGCAACTGTGCCCGTCCGTAGTATTCTATATATAAGGTTGGTATATAGTAATGTATAGGGCGCCCTTAGCGACACTCGCTAAACGTGCTAAAACTATTACTTGCCTCTACAAAGGATTGTGCGACGGGCGTGCTTATATGCTGCGCTTAGTATGCGTAGTATAGGCTAGTATGCCTAAGGCTCTCGCCTCTGTCCTATCCCCTATATATATAGGTCTCGTATCCCTAGGGTACGTGCCCTTACAACTATCCCCTCTCTCCTAGTAGTGCTACTCTTAGTACTACAAAGAGGATCTTCTCTAACGCTATATTATACGTCCTTCGTAGTTCTTAGCTACGCATCTCCTACGCTAGAGATGCCTAAGCGTCGTAGCGTAGTCCGCGAGGCATCCGCTTCTAAAACAAGTAAAGGGTTGCTATCTACGACTTGCGTATAGTAACGCGCTTATTATTTGTTGCGCCTCGCCTACGAGGATATTGCGTATCTACTTCGAGTCTGTTCCTCTTCTCTTACTCTAATATTACAACTACAAAATTTTGCAAATTTTTATAAGAATTTAGGCGACCTACAAGCTCCACGCAACTTCTACTTAAGTACTATACCGCCGAAACGCTCGCTCTTCGTAGCTAACCCTATAGTTAACCGCTCTACCTACTACCTATATAACCTCCTATAGATAGAGGATAATAACTACGAGAGATGCATCCTACATCTCTATCTACGTAGGTGTCCGGGCTTCTCGCCTACTCTATAACTACGCGTCCCTTACTAATAGAATAATTTTCGCAGCCGGTAAGTAGGTTTGCAACGGGGTTATACGCCTCGGAAAGAAGAAGCGCTATTAGCGCTATAGTAAAGATAACTACAACTATAACCGGGTAATATGCCCGAATCTTATAAAGTAGGCGGCTCGCCTACGCTAGTACTACGCCGCCTATACGCGCGCTCGGAGCGCCGCGCGCTACTTAGGTCGTTTGCTATATAGCTAATATTAGCGAGGCGATTAAAGAAGGCCTTAAGGTTAAGCAGGCTAATAAGGGCAAGGCCTCTAGTCTCTTTAAGACCCTAAAGAAATCTAGGGGCGGCTCCTCGTAGCCGGGTAGCACGATTTCTGCTAGCGACCTAGATACGAGCAGCCGGCTCCTCGCCGTGCAGCGTAGGCTCTTCGAGCTTAAGTATAAAGTATATACTTCCCTTCTTTAACTAAGTTCTACTTGCTCTCTACCTACTTAGTAATTACTTAGGCTTTTCTAGGAACCCTACTTCTCTTATACGTTTCTCGTACGTTACTAATACTTATTATAGAAGGCTCGCCTATTGGGCGCCTCCGGCGCCGCCCTTAATACTACCGTATCTACCGCCTACGCCTTTAAGTAGGCGGACTAGTTAGAGGGGAGTTGTCGGAAGACCTCTCCTCCGACTTAGAGGAGGAGGAGGAGGATAGCGGAGAGGAGGATAGGGATGCCCCTATAGCCGACTAAGCGCCTTCGGGCCTCCTACTTAACTTATACTTTCCGCTTGCGTTCGCCGTGCTTTACGCCGGCCCTTTTACTAGTATTCTAGTACTAAATAAAATCTCCTCTCTTTACGTAATGTCTTACCCTCTTAGTCTTAGCGTTCTTAGTAGGATTCGTACTTAAATTTCCGCCCTACCTGCATCGCTTTCCCTTACGCGTCTTCTACGCTGCGGCTGCTTCTCGAACGCGTTAAGCGCTACGTATTCTTTAACATTGTCCTCCGATTCCTATATATTGTATTCTTCTAGCTATCCGCTCTACTAAACTAAGTACTCTCGCTTACGCTTCTATATACGCGTTTTTAAGATCTTCTCGACCTGCTATTCGCCTTCGTCGTTTGCGAGCAGCAAGCTTTCCTCTTACGCGTTACTTGCGCGGCTTCTGTCCTATAGTTCTAGAAGGGATATATAAAATATATTATAGATTCTCGAGTTAGATAGGAGCGATAGGCGATACGCCTGCGGTCCGACTGCGTCGATAATCTTAAAGGGTCCCGCGAACTTATCCGCAAGTTTCTTAGAAGGCACATCTATCTTTAGATTCTTAGTCGACAATAGCACTATATTACCGACCTTATATGTCTTCGGCTAGTAGTTTTTGTTAAAGTATCTCGCCTAATACTCGGCTGCTTTTCGCTAGCGTTTACTTAGCGTCTTATAGTTGCGCTTTAACCTTTCTGCTACATCTATTACTACTAGGGCCTCCCCTCTAGGAAGCGCGTCCTAAGCTTCGATTGCGCTGCGGCTACGACTAGCTATAGCAAGTTCTAGATTGAATCTATACAGCATTTTAAAGGGAGATATTCGCAGCGTAGCGTAAACACTATTATTGTATACAAATTCTGCCTAGGCGAGTATGCTAGCCTAGCTGTCCTGCTACTTACCGTAGTAGATACGTAGGTACTGCTTAAGCACCTAGTTCGCTCTCTCTGTCTGCCTATCGGTTTAAGGATAGAACGCTGTGCTTAGCTTACGCTTTATATACGCCTCGAAGTAGAAGTTAGACTAGAACTAGCTTATAAAGACAGATCCTCGGTTACTTACAATTTCTACTAGTAGACCGTAATACTAGACGACTTCTTCGATTAAAATAGTTGTAAGATCTGCGCTAGTATAGCGCTTTATCGTTCGTATAAAGATTACTATTTTAGTATAGCGATCTACGATTACTAGCACCGCATTATACACCTTTCCTCCGTACTTGCTCGGTGGAAGGTCTATAATAAAGTCTATAGACAGTTCTTAGAAGGGTCGTTAAGGCATAGGGAGCGCATACAGCTCGCTATAGGGGCGATGTCGCCTCGCCTTCGCCTTTTAATAGTTCCCGTACGAAGAGACATATTCGGCGATGTCCTTGTTTGTTTCCGGCTACTAGTATTTACGCTAGATAAGCTCCTTTATTCTGTTAACACCGAAGTAGCCGGCTAGGACGTCGTCGTAATGCATGCGTATTACTTACGCTCTTAATGCGGGATCGTTAGGCAAGTACAAAGCGTTACCCTGCTAGATTAACCTATCCTCTATCCGGAGATTTTAACCTGCTTCTTCCTTACGTTCTACGCGCTCGTATAAGGCCTTCGAGCCTAGCTTAAGACTAGTAAGGGTACGAGCATAATGCAAGATTAGGTCCGAGGCATTCCTATACGGAACCTTATTCGCAACTAATGCGCTAGCTACTTACACGGGCGTAGCATACGTCTACTCGTGTCCTTCGCCTAGGGTTGTAGCCCGTAGTATAGACTAGTACTATGCCTTGCATAAGACACTAATGCGAGCGACTGTCGGGTTACTTACGTTCTGCATACTATACTAATCCTACAACTGTAGTTTATTCTAGAGGGTAGGTAGCAGGTTCGCTACCTCTGCCCTCTCCTTTGCGTAGTTACTACGCCTCGACGGCGCATCGGCTAGGTTTAGCTTACCCGTACGATATTTAATAGTAAAGTTAAAGGCTGCTAAGAAGGTGGCCTAGCGAGCCTGCCTTTTAGTAAGCCTCTTCACCCCTATAAACCCCCTTAAGTTCGCATAGTTAACAAGTACCTCGACCGCATACTATACGCCTTTAAGATACGGGCGCTACGCTTTAAAGGATTCTACTACAGCTAACAACTCCTTGTCGTAAGTCTCGTAGTTATATTCGGCTAGCAACATCTTCCTTAAAAAGAAAGCGATCGGATACTATTTATAGCTAAATAACTAACTTAAAATGCCTACTACGGCATAATTAGATGTATCGCTTTCTACGCGTAGGTAGAGCTTAGGATTAAAGTGCCTTAACAACGGAGCACTCTAGAACTTCTCCTTAAGCGTACGAAACGCCTACGCTTTATCTACGCTCTATATTACTAGGCCTAGCTTCTTTCTATTTACTACTCCCTTTAATAGGGCCGTTAGTAGGGCCACGATTCGAGAGTACTCGTAGATAAACCTTTAGTAGAAATTCGCGAATCCTAGGAAGGATTGCACCTCTACGAGCGTTATAAGTTGCAGCTACGTAGCGACTACGTATACCCTACGCTTATTTATACGAACGCTATTAACTCTAACGACGAATCTAAGGAAGTTAACTTCCTTCTGCTAAAATCGGCATTTGGATCTCTATGTATAGAGCCCGAATCTTCGGAGCCTCTTAAGTACCGCGTATACATCTCGCACGTAGTTCTTACGCGTCTTACTATATACTAGGATATTATCTAGGTACACTACATAGTAGATGTCCACCAACCTGCTTAATACGCGGTTAATATACGCTTAAAACGTCGCAGGCGCGTTCGTTAATCTAAAAGGCATAACCTTATACTAGAAATAACCGTAGCGTATACGGAACGCAGTCTTCTAGCGATCGCTAGGCTTAATACGAATTCGATAATAAGCATCTGCAAGGTCTAACGACGTAAACCATACGTTCCCCTTAAGCCTATCTAGCGGCTCGCTAATAAGAGGGAGCGGGTAGCGGTTCTTAATAGTAATATCGTTCAACCTACGATAATCTATATATACGCGTACCTCCCCGTCCTTCTTCGGGATAAATAAGACGTTCGTACCCGCCTCGCTCTCGGAGCTCTCGATCTAATTATAATCTACTACCGAGACAAGGTACTCTCGCATCTACGCGAGTTCTTTCCCCGACTAATAAATTAGTAGGCGGAATGGTAGCATAGTCCCCGGCCGCAGGTTAATCGCATGCTCTACGCCTTCGACTAGCACTCGTCTTATCTCCTCTATAGGATTAAGTATATCGTTAAACTAACGAAACTCTTTAGGGATAGGCGCAAGCTTAACGCTAGCCCTACTTACGCGCACCGCAAACATAGTAGGTGCCTTCTAAAGATCTTTAAAGAACTTATAAGCCTCGCGTACTTTAAAGTGCTTAAAACGGTCGTTACCGTAGTGCTACTTATCCGTACCGCTATCGACACGTACCCTCTACGTATAGCGCTAGAGGCGTCCGAGAATCACATCTAGCGACGGTATATTATACGCATAGAAAATACCTCCTATAACTCGCTCTAGTCCCGCGGAGTCTGCTACCCGCATACGTACATAATACGCACCGTAATAGTAACCTAACTCGCTAGTAAAGGCAGTGGCCGGCGGCAGCGCCGCATTCGGCCGTATTAGTACTCCATGCTGCAGCATAAAGGCCCTTAATATCACGTTGATATCCGCAGCATTATTAAGGAGGAAGAAGGCTAGTACGCTGCTATCTTGCGCTTTAACTACGCCCTCTACGCGTCTTACTAGCCTACTCTAGACAGGCAAATACTTATCGCTACTTAGCACAGCGGTTAGTAACTGTAGCTCGTCGCTAACGCCTTCGCGTTTTTTAGCTCCTACGCCTAGCTAGCTTTTACGCTACGTATAGTAGGCTTGTCGCCGTCTCCCTTCTTCGGGCAGTCGGGCGATTTATAGCCCTTTATACTACATGTCTAGCATGTTAGTTGAAAGCCAGAGCCGCTGCTACGGTCATCCTGCGTGCTACTATTAGTGGTTTTACCCTTATTCTAGGAGGCGCCACCCTTTAAAGACTTCTTCTCTTAAGGACAATCTTGCGGCTCGCTGTCGCCTCGCCTACGCTTCCTATGCTTTCCTTGTCCTTTGTCTCTAGCTTATTACGAGGCATTACCTTCTCGGCTTGCTCGAGACGTCGGGCTAGAGCGACAAGGTTAGTACGTTTATCTAGAAGCTTGTAGTTCTTAATAATGTCCTTACGGATCGATAGCTTTAGCTTTGCGAGGAGCTAGCGCACTAGTTGCGTCTCTGTATAATCGCCCAATTGTGCTTCTAAGTTGCCGAGCTCTATTGCGAACTACCGCACTATCTAGTTCTCTCCTTGCCTCGCCTTCTTATACTCTACGGTAACGAGTAGCTAGCGATTCGCTTAGTCGCCGATAATATTATAGAGGAATGCTTTAAACTCGTTCTAGGTATACTCCGGAGGTATTACCTCGGAATGCTCGTTATACTAACTCTCCTACGCTTCGCCTACGAGCTATATAATACTATATATTACCTTCGTTCTCTTAGTCGAGAACTCTAATAGGCTTGTTAGGAAATTAACTTTAAGGTTCTAGATAAACTCCTAGGCTTCCTTAATAGTCTTACCTTTAAATAGCTTAGGCTCTCGCAATTTCGGACTCTTATATAGAGTAGGGGGTGCGCCGGTAGTACGTATCGGCAACGCGGTCTTACTACTATTTGCCTTACCGCCTAGGAGAGCGCTAAGTAGTTGTTTATTCTCCTAGCGCAGTACGTAGAGCGCGAGTTGCTCCCTTAGACGTTAATTCTGTCTTTCGAGGCGAATGCGCTCCTCTTACGCGTCGTCTACGTTAGGTTCTTATTAGTCCTCTCTTTCTCTACTATCTTCTATATCCGGACGCTCTTCGTCTAGATTAGCGTAGCTAGTAGAAGTCTCCTTATCTTCGTCTTCTTCCCCGAGTACGATTCCTACTCTAGTAGGTGGCTCTTAGGTTGCGCTTCTCTTACGCCGGGTCTGTATATCGTTAGCCCCTATAGATCGCTACCCTCTTAGAGGTTAAAGTAATAGAATTGTAAGGTTGGTATGTAGCAATATATAGGGCGCCCTTAGCGACACTCGCTAAACGTGCCAAAACTATTACTTGCCTCTATAAAGAATTGTGCGACGGGCGTACTTATATGCTGCGCTTAGCATACGTAGTATAGGCTAGCATGCCTAAGGCTCTCGCCCCTGTCCTATCTCCTATATATATAGGTCTCGTATCCCTAGGGTACGTGCCCTTATACTATATCTATTATAACACTACCTACCTTCTATATCCGCTATTCGCCTATAATACTACGTAGCTCCTACCCTTAGGTGCTATTACTACGATAGCCTCCCGCCCGTCTCCTCCCCTTCCTATAGACTAACTAGCCCGTCTCGCTTAATCCGTTACCGAATATTCTATAGAATAGCTATCCTATCTCTACGACGTAGACGCCTATATCTCCTCTCTAGAGGAAGAGGTCTCGGGCGCCTAGGAACACGTCGCCGGACTTCGAAAAGAGATAGAGGTTAAGGATGCTATTATCTAGTACTAAAAGTAAGAGATCGACGACGCGCGTCGACAAGCCCTCCTTACCGAACTTAAACGGGATAGAGTATACGCCTCCGCTCGCAAAGGCTCTATTCCTATTATACCTACTCCCGAGTCTTAGCCTACGTCTACTAAGGACAAGTCTACCTAAGATACTCTAATAGGAGAGGATCCGACTCCTACTATTACGCCTACCTAGCCGTCTCGCTCCGAACGTCTCCCTAACTCTAAGCCCTTTAAGAGCGAGAGAAAGGACCTCCGCCGCTTCGTTAACTAGATTTACGCTAAGATAACCTCGAACGCCGATCGTTTTCCGTCCGCTACCTTCCGGCTTACGTACGTCTCGAACCGCTTAGAGGGCGACGCGTATAGCCTTATCCTTCCGAAGATAAGATTTAGCGTCCTCTAGTTTATCGACTACTAACAGCTTTTAGAATTTCTAGAGAGCGCTTATAGAGACCCCGACCGCGTTTAAAACGCGTAGAACGCCCTCTACCGCCTCTAATAAAAGAACTAAGAGTTTAGCGTTTTTATTACTAAATTCGACCGCCTTACCCTAGAGGGAGAAATAGCCTAAGAGGCCCTAGCCTCTCTACTTACTTAAACTATCTCCCGTAAACTCTAGGATATACTACTATATAACGAAGCCCTGTCTTAGGAATACCGCACCTACCGGAACCACCTCTAGAAACTAGATAATCGTTACCGCTAGTACTAGCGCTAAACCGAACGGGCTAAGGCACCCTCCTCCGCTCGCCCTCCTACTCCGACCCGCTCTAAAAAGACCTACGCTACTGCTACTAAAGAGAAGAATCGGGAGTGTAAGGTTGGTATATAGTAATGTATAGGGCGCCCTTAGCGACACTCGCTAAACGTGCTAAAACTATTACTTGCCTCTATAAAGGATTGTGCGACGGGCGTGCTTATATACTACGCTTAGTATACGTGGCATAGGCTAGCATGCCTAAGGCTCTCGCCTCTATCCTATTCCCTTATATATACGGGCCTCGTATCTCTAGGGTACGCGCCCTTACAACTATCCCCTCTCTCCTAGTAGTGCTACCCTTAGCACTATAAAGAGGATCTTCTCTAACGCTATATTATACGTCCTTCGTAATTCTTAGCTACGCATCTCCTACGCTAGAGGTGCCTAAGCGTCGTAGCGTAGTCCGCGAGGCACCTACTTCTAAAACAAGTAAAGGGTTGCTATCTACGACTTGCGTATAGTAACGCGCTTGTTGTTTGTTGCGCCTCGCCTGCGAGGGTATTGCGTATTAACTTCGAGTCTATTCCTCTTCTCTTGCTCTAATATTGCAACTATAAAATTTTGCAAATTTTTATAAGAATTTAGGCGACTTATAAGCTCTACGTAACCTGTACTTAAGTACTATGCCACCGAAACGCTCGCTATTCGCAGCTAACCCTATAGTTAACCGCCCTACCCGCTACCTCTACGACCTCCTATAGATAGAGGATAACGACTACGAGAGATGCATCCCGCATCTCTATCTGCGTAGGTGTCTAGGCTTCTCGCCTACTCTGTAACTGCGCGTCCCTTACTAATAAGATAATTTTCGCAGCTAGAGAGTAGGTTTGCAACGGGGTTATACGCCTCGGGAAGAAGAAGCGCTGCTAGCGCTATAGTAAAGACAACTACGACTACAACCAGGTAATATGCCCGAATCTTATAAAGTAGGCGGCTCGCTTACGCTAGTACCGCGCCGCCTATACGCGCGCGCTGCCTAGGTCGTTCGCCGTATAGCTAATATTAGCGAGGCGATTAAAGAAGGCCTTAAGGTTAAGTAGGCTAATAAGGGCAAGGCCTCTAGTCTCTTTAAGACCCTAAAGAAATCTAGGGGCGGCTCCTCGTAGCCGGGCGGCACGATTTCCGCTAGCGACCTGGATGCGAGCAGCTGGCTCCTTGCCGTGCAGCGTGGGCTCTTCGAGCCTAAGTACGAGGTATGTGCTTCCCCTTCCTTAACTAAGTTCTGCTTGCTCTCCACCTGCTTAGTAATTGCTTAGGCTTTTCTAAGAACCCTACTTCTCTTATGCGTTTCTAGTGCGTTGCTAACGCTTATTGCAGAAGGCTCGCCTGTCGGGCGCCTCCGGCGCCGCTCTTAATACCGCCGTCGCTGCCGCCTACGCCTTCGAGCAGGCGGACTAGTCGGAGGGGGAGTTGTCGGAAGACCTCCCCTCCGACTTAAACGAGGAGGAGGAAGGCGGAGAGGAGGAGGATAGGGATGCCCCTATAGCCGACTAAGCGCCTTCGGGCCTCCTACTCAACTTGTGCTTTCTGCGTGCGTTCGCCGTGCTTTGCGCCGGCCCTTTTGCTAGCATTCTAGTACTAAATAAAATCTCTTCTCTTTGCGTAATGTCTTACTCTCTTAGTCTTAGCGTTCTTAGCGGGATTTGTACTTAAATTTCCGCCCCACCTATATCGCTTTCCTTTGCGCGTCTTCTGCGCTGCGGCTGCTTCTCGAACGCGTTAAGCGCTGCGCATTCTCCAATATTGTCCTCTAATTCCTATATATTGTATTCCTCTAGCTATCCGCTCTATTAAACCAAGTACTCTCGCTTACGCTTCCGTATACGCGTTTTCAAGATCTTCTCGACCTGCTATTCGCCTTCGTCGTTTGCGAGCGGCAAGCTTTCCTCTTGCGCGTTGCCTACGCGGCTTCCGTCCCATGGTTCCAGGAGGGATATATGAAATACATTATAGATTCTCGAGTTAGATGGGAGCGATAGGCGATACGCCTGCGGTCCGACTGCGTCGATAATCTTAAAGGGTCCCGCGAACTTATCCGCGAGTTTCTTAGAAGGTATATCTATCTTTAGATTCTTAGTCGATAATAGTACTATATTACCGACCTTATATGTCTTCGGCTAGTAGTTTTTATTAAAGTATCTCGCCTAATACTTAACTGCTTTTCGCTAGCGTTTACTTAGCGTCTTATAGTTGCGCTTCAACCTTTCTACTACATCTGTTACTACTAGGGCCTCTCCTCTAGGAAGCGCGTCCCGAGCTTCGGTTGCGCTGCGGCTGCGACTAGCCGTAGCAAGTTCTAGATTAAATCCGTATAGCATTTTGAAAGGAGACATTCGTAGCGTAGCGTAAACACTGTTATTGCATGCAAATTCCGCCTAGGCAAGCATGCTAGCCTAGCTATCCTACTACTTACCGTAGTAGATACGCAGGTACTGCTCGAGCACCTAGTTCGCTCTTTCTGTCTACCTATCGGTTTAAGGATAGAACGCTGTGCTTAGCTTGCGCTTTACATGCGCCTCGAAGTAGAAGTCGGACTAGAACTAGCTCGTAAAGACAGATCCTCGGTTACTTACGATTCCTACTAGCAGACTATAATGCCGGACGACTTCTTCTATTAAGATAGTCGCAAGATCTGCGCTAGTGCAGCGCTTTATCGTTCGTATAAAGATTACTATTTTAGTATAGCGATCTACGATTACTAGCACCGTATTATACACCTTTCCTCCGTGCTTACTTGGTAGAAGGTCTGTAATAAAGTCTATAGACAGTTCTTAGAATAGTCGTTAAGGTATAGGGAGCGCATATAGCTCGCCGTAGGGGCGATGCCGCCTCGCCTTCGCCTTTTAACAGTTCCCGCACGAAGAGACATATTCGGCGATGTCCTTGTTCATTTCCGGCCACTAGTATTTACGCTGGATAAGCTCCTTTGTTTTGTTAACACCGAAGTAGCCGGCTAGGACGTCGTCGTAGTGCATGCGCATTACTTGCGCTCTTAATACGGGGTCGTTCGGCAAGTATAAAGCGTTACTCTACTAGATTAACCTGTCTTCTATCCGGAGATTTCGACCTGCTTCTTCCTTACGTTTTATATGCTCGTATAATGCCTTCGAGCCCGGCTTAAGAGCGGTAAGGGCACGAGTATAATGCAAGATTAGGTCCGAGGCATTCCTATACGGAACCTTATTCGTAACTAATACGCTAGCTATCCGCACGGGCGTAGCATGCGTCTACTCGTGTCCTTCGCCTCGGGTTGCAGCTTATAGTATAGACTAGTACTATGCCTTATATAAGACACTAATGCGAGCGACTATTAGGTTGCTTACGTTCTGCATGCTGTGTTAATCCCACAACTGCAGTTTATTCTAGAGGGTAGGCAGCAGGTTCGCTACCTCTGCCCTCTCCTTTGCGTAATTACTACGCCTCGACAGCGCAACGGCTAGGTTTAGCTTACCCGCGCGATGTTTAATAGTAAAGTTAAAGGTTGCTAAGAAGGTGGCCTAGCGAGCCTGCCTTCTAGTAAGCCTCTTCACCTCTATAAACCCCTTTAAGTTCGTATAGTCGATAAGCACCTCGACCGCATGCTATACGCCTTCGAGATACGGGCGCTACGCTTTAAAGGATTCTACTACGGCTAACAACTCCTTATTATGGGTCTCGTAGTTGCATTTAGCTAGCAACATCTTCCTCGAAAAGAAAGCGATCGGATGCTATTCGGAGCTAAACAACTAACTCAAAATGCCTACTACGGCATAATTAGATGCATCGCTTTCTACGCGTAGGCGAAGCTTAGGATTAAAGTGCCTTAACAACGGAGCACTCTGGAACTTTTCCTTAAGCGTGCTAAACGCCTGCGCTTTATCTACGCCCCACTTTACCGGGCCTAGCTTCTTTCTATTTACCGCTCCCTTCGATAGGGCCGTTAGTAGAGCTACGATCCGAGAGTACTCGTAGATGAACCTCTAGTAGAAATTCGCGAATCCTAGGAAGGATTGCACCTCTGCGAGCGTCGTAGGTTGCGGCTACGTAGCGACTACGTGTACCCTACGTTTATCTATGCGAACGCTATTAACCCTAACGACGAATCTAAGGAAGTTAACTTCCTTTTGCTAAAACCGGCATTTAGATCTCTGTATATAGAGCCCGAACCTTCGGAGCCTCTTAAGTACTGCGTATACATCTTATACGTAGTTCTTACGCGTCTTGCTATATACTAGGATATTATCTAGGTACACTATATAGCAGATGTCTACCAACCCGCTTAACGCGCAGTTAATATACGCTTAAAACGTCGTAGGCGCGTTCGTTAATCTAAAAGGCATAACCTTATACTAGAAATGACCGTAGCGCGTACGGAACGCAGTCTTCTAGCGATCGCTAGGCTTAATACGAATTCGATAATAAGCATCTGTAAGGTCCAACGACGTAAACTATGCGTTCCCCTTAAGCCTATCTAGCGTCTCGCTAATAAGAGGGAGCAGGTAGCAGTTCTTAATAGTAATATCGTTCAACCTACGATAATCTATATATACGCGTACCTCCCTGTCCTTCTTCGGGATAAACAAGACGTTCGCACCCGCCTTACTCTCGGAGCTCTCGATCCAATTATAATCTACTACTAAGACAAGGTACTCTCGCATCTACGCGAGTTCTCTCCCCGACTAATAAATTAGCGGGCGAAATAGTAGTATAGTCCCCGGCCGTAGGTTAATCGCATGCTCTACGCCTTCGACTAGCACTCGTCTTATCTCCTCTATAGGATTAAGTATATCGTTAAACTAACGAAACTCTTTAGGGATAGGCGCAAGCTCGACGCCTGCCCTACTTACGCGTACTGCAAATATAGTAGGTGCCTTCTAAAGATCTTTAAAGAACTTATGAGCCTCGCGTACTTTAAAGTGCTTAAAACGGTCGTTACCGTAGTGCCACTTATCTATACCGCTGTCGATACGCACCCTCTACGTATAGCGCTAGGGGCGTCCGAGAATCACATCTAGCGATAGCATATTATACGCATAGAAGATGCCTCCTATAATTCGCTCTAGTCCCGCGGAGTCTGCTACCCGCATACGTATATAGTACGCACCGTAACAGTAACCTAACTCGCTAGTAAAGGCAGTAGCCGGCGGCAGCGCCGCATTCGGCTGTGTTAGTACTCTATACTGTAGCATAAAGGCCCTTAATATTACGTTAATATCCGCAGCATTATTAAGGAGGAAGGAGGCTGGCACGCTGCCATCTTGCGCTTCAACTGCGCCCTCTACGCGTCTTGCTAGCCTACTCTAGACAGGCAAATACTTATCGCTACTTAGCACGGCGGTCAGTAACTGTGGCTCGTCGCTAACGCCTTCGCGTTTTTTGACTCCTACGCCTAGCCAGCTTTTACGCTGCGCACAGCAGGCTTATCGCCGCCGTCTCCCTTCTTCGGGCAGTCGGGCGATTTATGGCCCTTTACACTATATGTCCAGCATGTCGGTTGAAAGCTAGAGCCGCTGCTGCGGTTATCCTGCGTGCTACTATTAGCGGATTTACCCTTATTCTAGGAGGCGCTACCCTTTAAAGACTTCTTCTCTTAAGGACGATCTTGCGGCTCGCTATCGCCTCGCCTGCGCTTCCTATACTTTCCTTATCCTTTGTCTCTAGCTTATTACGAGGCATTACTTTCTCGGCTTACTCGAGGCGTCGAGCTAGAGCGATAAGGTTAGTACGTTTATCTAGAAGCTTGTAGTTCTTAATAATATTTTTGCGGATCGATAGCTTTAGCTTTGCGAGGAGCTGGCGCACTAGTTGCGTCTCCGTATAATCGCCCAATTGTGCTTCTAAGTTGCCGAGCTCTATCGCGAACTGCTGTACTATCTAATTCTCTCCTTGCCTCGCCTTCTTATACTCTACGGTAACGAGTAGCTAGCGATTCGCTTAGTCGCCGACAATGTTATAGAGGAATGCCTTAAACTCGTTCTAGGTGTACCTCGGAGGTATTACCTCGGAATGCTTGTTATACTAACTCTCCTGCGCTTCGCCTACGAGCTATATAATACTATACATTACTTTCGTTCTCTTAGTCGAGAACTCTAACGGGCTCGTTAGGAAATTGACTTCAAGGTTCCGGATAAACTCCCGGGCTTCCTTAATAGTCTCACTCTTAAATAGCTTGGGCTCTCGCAATTTCGGACCCTTATATGGAGTAGGGGGTGCGCTAGCAGTGCGCATCGGCAACGCGGTCTCACCGCTATTTGCCTCACCGCCTAGGAGGGCGCTAAGCAGTCGTTTATTCTCCTAGCGTAGTGCGTAAAGCGCGAGCTGTTCCCTTAGACGTTGATTCTGTCTTTCGAGGCGAATGCGCTCCTCTTGCGTATCGTCTGCGTTAGGTTCTTGTTAGTCCTCTCTTTCTCTACTGTCTTCTATGTCCTAACGCTCTTCGTCTAGATTAGCGTAGCTAGTAGAAGTCTCCTTATCTTCGTCTTCTTTACTAAGTACGATTCCTGCTCCGGTAGGTAGCTCTTAAGTTGCGCTTCGTATACGCCGGGTCTACATATCGTAGGCCCCTATAGATCGCTACCCTCTTAGAGGTAGAAGTAATAGAATTATAAGGTTAGTATATAGCAATATATAGGGCGCCCTTAGCGACACTCGCTAAACGTGCCAAAACTATTACTTGCCTCTATAAAGGATTGTGCGACGGGCGTGCTTATATGCTGCGCTTAGCATACGTGGCATAGGCCAGCATACCTAAGGCTCTCGCCCCTGTCCTGTTCCCTTATGTACACGGGCCTCGTATCCCTAGGGTACGCGCCCTTATAGGGAGACCTAATAGACCTAGATAAGGTCCGGAGGTCTACTACGCCTACGCGCTCGGATAAAGAACTCGGTATATACTATCGATGCTATAAATCGAGCTATATAGTTAGGGACTATCTAGAACCCGATACCTACCTATAATAGAAACAAGACTAGGATAAGCTACGCCGTCGCACCGCCTCTACTAGAGATTCTACTCGCCCGTCGTCCCTAGACGCGGCTCGGGGCCGCTCGCCCCCTATAAGCCGCTACTCCCTATTACTCGTAGGATCTAGTACCTTCCTAGTATCGGGAAAAGGAGTACGCGTAGAGATAGTCGCCTCTAGGCGTTAGATACGCGCAGCCCCGCCTCTATCTATACCTCGCCGCCTACACCTAGCTGTCGACTAAACGTCGCTTTAGACTCGAAGCTTAAACCTCTTAAGGACCTGTCTACTAGCCTCTCTACTCTACTACCGAAAAACCGAGAAGAGGGAGGTTATCTCTATTTCCGCTTCTACTCTTAGTGCGCTAAGAGTACCTTACTGTTTTAACCGCTCTATTTCCCCGAAAGTCCCTCTATCTATCGAGATTAAAAGAACTACTGTTTCTAATTACGCCCTACTAGATATAGGTTGTAAGGCCTACGGGCTAATCGACCTAGGCTAGGCCCGGAAGATCGGGCTACCTATCTAAGATCTAGAAAAGCCCGCGTATATCCTACCTATTAATAATAAGGAAGGCGAGAGAGAGCTCGTCCTCCGTTATAGGACTACCTATTCGTTCTAGATTAGAGATTACTACGAGAAAGACGCTGTTTTCTAACTAGTAGACCTAGGTAGCTACCTAGTTATACTAGGGTACCTCTAGATAGAGGCTTACGACGCTCTTATTAAGCTAGCTACAGCTACTCTCGAACTTAGGAGCCCTTACTACTAAGCCTATTATAGGCTACCACCTGTCTCGACCCCGATTAAGCTATATACCCGGAAGGTTCCCCGACTTGCTACTCGTCCTAAAAGTACGAAAATCGACGTCTCGCAAGTATCGTTCCGAGCTGTCTAAGCGTATAGTTCGCCGAGGTACTAGAAGAAGGGCTATCGGGTCTGCCTTACTACGATCGAGGATCTTATCTCTCTATTCTCTGCCGAGGAACAAGCCGAGCTATAGGCTAAGCTTCCGGACTGTCTTAAGCAATTTAGCTCTATCTTCTCTCCGAAACTTGCTAACAAACTGCCCCTGTATAGGCCGTACGACTACGAGATTAAGCTAAAGGAGGGTAAGGAGCCCCCCTTCGGCCCGCTTTACGCTATGTCCCGCGACGAGTTAGAAGCGCTCCGCGAATAGCTAGAGGACAACCTAAAGAAAGGCTTTATCCGTCCGAGTTCGCCGCCCTATGTTATAGAAGACACCCTAGTAGGATCTAAAAACCGCGCAGGTCCTCGTCCCGACCCGAATTCGAACGCGCGAACTAACCCTGCTGTTTAGCGTCCCGAACGAGGTTCGAACGCGCGAACCGACCCTGCCGTTTAGCGTCCTAAACGAGGTTCGAACGCGCGAACCGACCCTGCCGTTTAGCGTCCCGAACGAGGATCGAACCTCTAGGGATCCCTTGCCGACGCCTAGGGATCCTACGGAACGGAAACGGACCGGCCGGACTACAGTCCGCTAACGAGCATAGATGCGCAGGTTTGTTAAACACAGGCGCTAAAAGAGATAAAGGAGGATAAGACAAAGGTAAATAGAAAGGAGCAAACGCAGCCCTACCTGCGTTTGCCTGCGCTATGTATATTTTAGTTAGAGGTGCCTCCTATACCTCTTCTTCTTCCTTCGTGTTTCGTTCTATACACCAAACCTAGTTCTTAGTTTCTAGATCACTTCTTACCTCTCGCCTTCTAAGGCTCTTACTTTTTAACTTCGTTGTCTAGGCTTCCACGCCTTAACATTACGAAACACTAACAATACATTACTACTCCCGTCTAGTCCCAATACGATAGACGATCTCGCAGCTGCCCTAAGCAGTATAGCTATCGAGGATATTATTCCACTCGACCGCCTCTGTAGCCTCTCTCCCTCTACCGTTAAGGATATAAAGCCGGAAGAGATCGCCTACGTATGTGCCTTGCACCGTTACTACCTCGGCGAGTTGGGTTAGAGATATGCTTTGCTAGAAGCAACTGCGACCGCTGCCGAAGAAGATCTTAACCGCAAGAACACTAAACTTAAACAGCGGATCTCTGATGTCGATGCTCTTAAGCAGGCCCTTCTCGATAAAGGTCCCTCTAATTTAAATAACGTTAAGCGCTCTCGCAAGCTCGCCGATCTAGATAAGTTTCGCTTAGGTAGTAAGGAATAGGACAATTTTAAGTCCTAGATTACTCTTGTTTTCCTT
Organism: Cercospora janseana; assembly: GCA_026725115.1. Classification (NCBI taxonomy): domain Eukaryota; kingdom Fungi; phylum Ascomycota; class Dothideomycetes; order Mycosphaerellales; family Mycosphaerellaceae; genus Cercospora; species Cercospora janseana. Next base: position 4,257,893 of record CM049098.1, read on the forward strand.
AATAATAGTAATTACTTCCGAGATAATTAGAGCCGTCTTGCCTACCTATTTAGCCGCCTCGACGGTCCTGCCCTTAATACGATAAAGGGATATATGCGTACTACCTATATCGACTTTAATAATGTCGATGCCGCTCTCCTTAAGCTCGAGCAGACCTTCGGAGATCCGGACCGCAAGATGACAGCACAACAGCGTCTCCGTAACTTGCGTTAGATAAACCGACCCTATATTGCGTACTATAGCGATTTCGTACGCGAGATCGAGTTTACTAGCTAGAACGAGGAAGCGATTAAGTTAGTATTCGTTTAAGGTCTCTCTTACGAGATGCTAACTAGCCTTACTCTTCGCCTAGAGTAGCAAGACCTATCCTTCGATGCACTTTATTAGCTCCTACTTCGTTACGATGCTAGTTAGCGCCTAGTCTCTTCTCTTACTAGCAGCAAGTACGGTCCGAAGAAGTACGATTCAACCCCTACACTCCGGTTTAGAGCAAGACTAATACGGACAAGACGACTACCTAGGGAGATAATCGCATAGACCTGTCTGCCGGCCGAGGCGAGTTCCGAGCTGCCCTAAGCAACGGTAGACTTACGCCCGAGGAACGCTAAAGGACAACCTAAAGAAAGGCTTTATCCGTCCGAGTTCGCCGCCCTATGTTATAGAAGACACCCTAGTAGGATCTGAAAACCGCGCAGGTCCTCGTCCCGACCCGAATTCGAACGCGCGAACCGACCCTGCCGTTTAGCGTCCCGAACGAGGATCGAACCTCTAGGGATCCCTTGCCGACGCTTAGGGACTACGCGGAACGGAAACGGACCGGCCGGACTACAGTCCGCTAGCGAGCATAGATGCGCAGGTTTGTTAAACATAGGCGCTAAAAGAGACAAAGGAGGATAAGACAAAGGTAAATAGAAAGGAGTAAACGCAGCCCCGCCTACGTTTACCTACGCCGTATATATTTTAGTTAGAGGTGCCTCCTACACCTCTTCTTCTTCCTTCGTGTTTTATTCTATATACTAAACCTAGTTCTTAGTTTCTAGATCACTTCTTACCTCTCGCCTTCTAAGGCTCTTACGTTTTAACTTCGTCGTCTAGGCTTCCACGCCTTAACATTACGAAACACTAACAACATATTACTACTCCTATCTAGTCCTAACACGATAGACGATCTCGTAGCCGCCCTAAGCGGTATAGCTATCGAGGATGTTATTCTACTCGACCGCCTCTATAGCCTCTCTCTCTGCCGTTAAGGATATAAAGCCGGAAGAGATCGCCCGCGCATATGCCTCGCACCGTTACTACCTCGGCGAGTTAGGTTAGAGATATGCTTCGCTAGAAGCAACCGCGACTGCCGCCGAAGAAGATCTTAACTATAAGAACACCGAACTCAAATAGCAGATCTCCGATGTCGATGCTCTTAAGTAGGCCCTTCTCGATAAAGGTCCCTCCGATTTAAATAACGTTAAGCGCTCTCGCAAGCTCGCTAATCTAGATAAGTTTCGCTTAGGTAGGAAGGAATAGGACAATTTCAAGTCCCAGATTACTCTTGTTTTCCTTAATAATAGTAATTACTTCTAAGATAATTAGAGCCGTCTTACCTACCTATTTAGCCGCCTTAACGGTCCCGCCCTTAATATAATAAAGAGATATATACGTACTACCTATATCGACTTTAATAATATCGATACCGCTCTACTTAAGCTTAAGCAGACCTTCGGAGATCCGGACCGCAAGATAACGGCACAATAGCGTCTCCGCAACTTGCGTTAGATGAACCGACCCTATATTGCGTACTACAGCGATTTCGTGCGCGAGATCGAGTTTACCGGCTAGAACAAGGAAGCGATTAAGTTAGTATTTGTTTAAGGTCTCTCTTACGAGATACTAACTAGCCTCACTCTTCGCCTAGAGTAGCAAGACCTGTCCTTCGACGCACTTCATTAGCTCCTGCTTCGTTACGATGCTAGTTAGCGCCTAGTCTCTTCTCTTACTAGTAGCAAGTATAGTCCGAAGAAGTACGATTTAACCTCCTATACTCCGGTCTAGAGTAAGATTAACTCGGACAAGTTTATTATAGACAAGACGACTACTTAGAGAGGTAATCGCATAGACCTGTCTGCCGGCCGAGGCGAGTTCCGAGCTGCCCTAAGCAACGGCAGACTTACGCCCGAGGAACGCTAACGCTATATCGACAACCGCCTCTACCTATATTGTGCCGAGGGTGGTTACATCGCGCGTAAGTGTCCTCGCCGCGTAGCCGCCTATACTCCTCTTAGTAGCAAGACTGTTACCGTTACCGCTCTAGATACTCCCGGCTCTCCCTCTCCTACGGGTAGCTAGAGAAACGTCTTAGCCTTTTATATCGACGCATAAAAGACACTAGCATTGTTCCTATCTTGTAGGTTTCCTTAGTCTCAGTAGCCTCGGAAGCTATCTATAAGGAGGAACTCTCTAGTACCCCTTTATAATAGCTTCCTAGTTAGGTCCCGAAATAAAATCCTCTTAGACTCTAGCTCTTACTAACAATAGCGCAACGGGCCTCGCTTTTATTAACAAAAGCTACGCCTGTTCTCTAAACCTCTCTTTTAAGCTCTTAAGTATCTACGCACTCTAGAAATGTTCGACGGCAGCGAAACTGCCACCGGAAAAATTACGCACATCGTTTACATACAGCTCGCCGTCGGCTCGCATACCGAATCGATTACTTGCTTCGTAACGACTCTCTCTTAGTCTTAGAAACTTGTCCTCGGACTCCCCTAGTTAAAGCGCTACAACCCGCGTATTAACTGGGCCGAGGAAACCCTAACTTTCGACTCCTAGTTCTATAAGGAACGCTACTTCTCGGAGGCCCCTATGCCCGAGAAGTCCGCCGACCGTTCTGTCCGATACATCTCTATAGCCGCCTTCGATCGCCTTCGCCGGGATCGGAAGGTGCAAATCTTTGTAGCTACTCTCGTAGACGTAGAAAAGGCCCTATCGTAGAAGGCCCCTACGGATCCAGCCTCTAGACTCCCGAAGCACTACTACTAGTTCTTGCCCCTGTTTAATTGAGAAGCGGCTAGTAAGCTGCCTCCGCACCGAGCTTCCGACTACAAGATCGAGCTCCGCGAAGGAGCTGTTCCGCTATTCGGTCCTCTCTATTCGATGTCCCGAGACGAGCTCCTCGTACTCCGAAAGTATCTTAATAATTATCGCTAAAACGGGTTTATTCGTTCTAGTCGCTCTCTAGTAGCGAGTCTAGTTATGTTCGCCCGCAAGCTAGGAGGAGGGTTGCGGTTCTACGTCGATTATCGAGGATTAAATGCCTTAACGAAGAAGAACCGGTATCCTATTCTTCTAATCTTAAAAACTCTCGAGCGCCTATCTAAGGCCAAGTATTATACGAAGCTCGATGTTATTTTAGCGTTTAATAAGATCCGGATTGCGGAAGGACACGAGTAGATAACTGCCTTCCGCACCTGCTACGGACTATTTAAGTATACTGTCCTTCCTTTCGGTCTTTATAATAGCCCGAGTACTTTCTAGGAGTATATTAACGAAGCCCTCCGAGAATTTTTAGACCGCTTCGCGACAGCCTATATCGATAATATTCTAATCTATAGTTAGACGCTCGAAGAGCACCGAGAGCATGTCCGTTAAGTACTCGCAAGGCTCGAAGAATTCGGCCTTTACCTCGATATCGATAAGTGCGAATTTGAATACAAATAAGTTAAGTTCCTCGGATTAATTATCTCGACGGGCGGCGTCTCGATAGATCCGGAAAAGATTACAGCAATTCTAAACTAGCCGCAGCCTCGCAACCTTAAGGAAGTATAGGGCTTCCTCGGGTTCGCGAATTTCTATTGTCGTTTTATCCGAGAGTACTTCTTTACCGTTCGCCCTCTTACGAGGTTAACCGGTAAGGATATACCCTTCGTATAAGATCGAGCCTATTAAGAGGCGTTCGACTACCTTCGAAGCTAGTTTACTTCCGCTCCGCTCCTCCGACACTTCGACTTCGATAAGGAATCCCGAATCGAGACGGACGCCTCCGATAGGGTTACGGGTGCAGTCCTTTTATAGAGGGAATCCTCCGAGAGTCCGTAGCTTCCTATTGCCTTCCTATCCTAGAAGATGTTGCCTACTAAATGCAACTATAACATCTATAATAAGGAACTACTCGCTATCGTAAAGGCTTTCGAGGAATAGCGACTAGAACTCGAGGGAGCTGCCTTTCCGATTAAAGTAAGTTCGGATTATAAGAATCTTCTATATTTCCTTAAGAGCAAGGTCCTTAACCGCCGGCAGACGCGGTGGAGCGAGTTCCTATTAAGATTCGAGTTTAAAATCTAGTATACTCCCGGGTCCGCTAACTTCTAAGCCGACGCGCTTACCCGGCGGCAAGGCGATAAGCCTATAGATCGTAAAGGTCCGCGACCTAAGCAAGCTGTTCTTAAGCTATCTAATCTTAGTCCGGAGCTCGCGGAAGCGCTCTAGGTTCAGGGATCGGAGGTGCCTCCGCTAGTTGTCCGCTTCGCACGAGCCCTCGCCGATACGATGCAGATCTCCGCTGGAACGGACCAGGAGGCAGGGTCCCCCTTAGCTAAAGAATATAGGGAATAGAAGGGCTTCTCGGAAGACGAGCCGACTCCCGATTCCTCCGAATCCGAGCAAGAATCGAGCGATGCGGACTCCGATAGCGACGATTCCTCGCAACCTAGCGACTCTAACTCTAAAGCTTTATTCGAAGGCTTCGAGGAAGAGGCTTTCCTTACCGAAGATCTATTAAATGCCGCGTACCTCTAGGACCCCGAGGCCCGCGGATTAGTCGCTGCTCTATAGAATAGAGACCGCACCTTTCCTAAATAGACTCTCTCCGAGTATAAGCTCGTAGGAGGGAAGGTGCTATACCGAAACGCTCTATTTGTCCCCGATTTTAAAGGACTTCGAGACTATATTATAAGAATATACTACGATATTCTAGCCGCTACTTATCTAGGACGAGAAAAGATGCTAAGCCTAATCTAACGATTCTATTACTAGCCTAGAATGTACTAGGATTATAGCTGTTACGAAGACAACTACCCTATCTATAAGAGAGTAAAGGCGGATCGGCTTAAGTCGAGAGGGTTCCTAAAGCCTCTTAGTACTCCGCGTCTCCCTTAGAGACATATTTCGATAGACTGGATTACGAAGCTGCCGAAGGCTTCCACCTACGGAGGTAGGAAAGTACATAATATTCTTGTAGTCGTTAATTGTTTAACTAAAGATCGGCACTTCCTCCCGTATAATAGTACTACCGCTTAAGCTAAAGCCGAGTTATTCGTCGATAGAATCTTTAGGTACTATAGTCTCCCGGAGTCTATTACTTCCGATCGAGCTCCGCAGATAATTAGTCGTTTTTGGCGACGATTATACAAGATCCTAGGTATCTTAGCCGAAGTCTCGACTATATACTATCCTTAAATAGACGGATAGACGGAAATCGCAAACGCTCTCTACGAATAGATGCTATAGTACTACGTTAATTACAAGTAAGATAACTAGCTAAAACACTTGGCTCTTATAGAGTTCGTAGCAAATAATTGGGACTTATCGTCTACTAGGATATTACCCTTCTATGCTCTCTATAGCTATTACCCCTACACGGGAATAGAGCCCCTCTAGGCCTGCCTACCGTAGAAGGCGATCTCGAGAGGGACGCCGACGAGTATGCTTAGAAAATGAACGATCGATTAGAAGTCCTCTGCCGAGACCTCGACTACGCAAAAGAAGTCTACTAATACTACGCGAACCGTAGGCGAGGGGCAGCCCCGAACTATTAAGTCGGAGATAAGGTGTTCCTCGACGCTCGGAATTTTAAGATAAAAAGACTAAGCCGCAAGCTCGATTAGAAGAAACTAGGCCCCTTTACTGTCTCGGAAACCGTAGGCTCGCATGCGTACTAACTCGATCTACCTCCGGAGATGGGAATCCACCCTGTCCAACCCGTCGTTCGCCTACGACCTGTAGGTACGGAACTACTACCGCACTAGGAAGAAACCGATCTGCCGCTAATACCTGTCGATAAAACTCCTAAAGCCGACTTAGAAGAGTATACTATAGAAAGGATCGTGGGTTAGAAGGAGGAACAGGGACGGAATATGTTACTCGTCTAATAGGAAGGATATCTAGAAGAGGGAGACCGCACTTAGGAACCGCTACGCTATGTAATATTCGAGAAGGAAAAGATCCGTGCCTATAGTGGACTTCGGACGTTCCTAATTCTAAAGAGGGAATAGTTGGAAGCGTATTACTAGAACATCTAAGAGGAGATCCGCCCGACAGCCGGAACGGAGTACGAGCACCCTCTTTACGTTTAACTACTAGACGGGAAAATAGTAGAGGAACTCCTATTAGAGGACAACGTATCCTCTATTAGTTTAACGCCTCCCTCCTCCCTACCTCTAGCTTAGAGGTCGAGCCTAAGGGGGAGTACTATTATAGAAGACACCTTAGTAGGATCTAAAACCGCGTAGGTCCTCGTCCCGACCCGAATTCGAACGCGCGAACCGACTCTACCGTTTAGCGTCCCGAACGAGGATCGAACGCACGAACCGACCCTGCCGTTTAGCGTCCCGACCTAAGGATCGAACCTCTAGGGATCCCTTACCGACGCTTAGGGACCCCGCGGAACAGAAACGGACCGGCCGGACTACAGTCCGCTAGCGAGCATAGATGCGCAGGTTTGTCAAACACAGGCGCTAAAAGAGACAAAGGAGGATAAGACAAAGGTAAATAAAAAGGAGCAAACGCAGCCCCGCCTGCGTTTGCCTACGCCGTGTGTATTTTAGTTAGAGGTGCCTCCTGCACCTCTTCTTCTTCCTTCGTGTTTCGTTCTGTACACCGAACCTAGTTCTTGGTTTTTAGACCACTTCTCACCTCTCGCCTTCTAAGGCTCTCACTTCTTAACTTTGTCGTCTAGGCTTCCACGCCTTAACAGTCCAGGCTTCCACGCCTTAACAATTAGAGCCGTAACCCTAGTTTAGTAGTATAGTGCCGACCTAGTTAATATTATCGTCGCCGAGAACGAAAGATAAGCCCTAGGTAGATATAATAGCCGCCTAGTTGTCCCCGAAACCACCTCCGACGGAACTGTCTTCCTTCGTACAGCCCTAATCCGGGAGGCATACGAACCGAATACCTTCGCTTACGTAGGGCAGAATAAGACAGTCGCCCTACTAAGGAAAGACTATTAGTAGGACTCCTAGAGCAAAGACATTAAAAGGTATATTAGGAACTGTAGAGAGTATAGAAGGAACAAGATACCTAGAGACAAAACGCTAGGTTTCTTACACCTATTACCTATTCCTAAGTACGTCTAGGAGTACGTCGTCGTCGATAGAAAGAGTATACTAAAGGACGACTAAGGATACGACTACGTCTAGGTTTTTGTTTGTCGGTTTAGTAAGCTTATTGCCTCGCTCCCTAGACGAAAGGAAGACACTACAGAAGTACTCGCTTATAGATACTACTACGCTCTCTATCGCTTCCTCGGGATGCCCTACGAATAGATTACAGACAACGCTAGCCTATTTATCTCCGAGTTCCTTAAGACGATAAACAAGCTTACTAGTACTAAATATCGCCGCGGTAGCCCTCGACACCCCTAAACTTAAGGTAGTATTAAGATAACGAATATAGAGCTTAATTAAAAGCTGCGATTCTATATCGACAAATATTAAACCTAGTAGAGACAACATCTTCCTACTCTTAATATAGCTTATAACTCGATATAATACTCGGCTATAGGGATGTTACCCTTAGAAGTCTTACTTAGTACTAGCCCTCGAAACCCGCTATTACTGCTATTGCTAGAGATCGACCTTACGTTAACCTAATAGTAGAGAAAAGCGACAGAGATCGTTTAGTAAACTCGACAAGTCTAGGAACTTGCACGATAGAATACTATAGCTATATAAGCGAAAATAGAAGTTTAGGCTAATCGGAAACGCTGCTAAGTCGACTTTACCGTCGGGGATTAAGTCTACGTTAGTAAGAAGGGATTTTTAATAGAAACGCCGATAACGAAGTTAGACTTATAGAACGCTAGGCTATAGACTATCCTCGAAGAAAAGAGGTATAGTTTTATCCTTAACACGCTATCGTAGTATAAAGGAAGCAGACTGTTCTACGCCGATCGCCTCTATAAGGCTACTTAAGATCTACTACTATAGTAGTACGTCGAACCCGAATTATCTATCGAAATTAACGGAGAGCCGGAATAGGAAGTTAAGAAGGTCCTAGCTTTACGTCTATTCGGAAGAAGGTAAAGGCTCTAATATTAAGTTTCGTAGATAGGACTAGACCTAGACGAGACATAGTATTTAGCAGGTAATCTAAAGAACTCCCTACGCTACTCGAAGCATTCTATCGAGAGAACCTAGAGGCAGCCGGCCTACCGAAACGACTTTAATAGTAGATCCGGAACGCAGCGGAAGACAAGTTTAAGGTAGACGAGTACGAGGACGATAACGTCGCTAAATACGAGGCAATAGGGAAGAGGACGAGGAAATAATATACTATAAGGCACGTATAACAATTAAGCCTTCCGACTATCTAATAATCGGGGCTTAGTGGGGGTAGTATAAGGACTAGCGCTAGCGCTGCCTTAGGTAGTATTAAGTAAGCGCCCTAATACGCTAAGACTCGATAGGGGCGGCTAGCGACGAGAAGTACCTGTACGCGGTGTTGGCTACGAACCTGTCGCTTGCGACAGAGCCAAATCTTCTTACCCCGTCGTAGGCGAAAACGACGGGAATCTAAGACAAGGAGACTCCCTCCTATATCTCCCACCTCCTAAACCAGCCCGAACCGACCTAAACCAACCCAAAACAAGACAGCTACAACATACAAAAAGAGTAGGAAAAGAGGAAGAGATGGGCAGAGACGGGCTATAGAGAGTAGCTACCTCTAGAAGGAGCCTCGAAAGAGAATACTACTTAACCCGGAATATGGGGCTATCCTTCCTTAAGTAAGAAGGCAGCATTCTAAGGAGGAGAAACCCTAGCCGATAGGAGACTTTATCTACCTACCTATCGGTACTAAGAAGAAGAAGAAGACGAGTAGGCATAAGAACTGGACTATCCTCTAGACACTATTCGATACCCACCTTAAGACTCGATTCTAAATTCTAGAAGTGTGCGTGTAAGCCTTGGCGCCAAGCGCCAAGACCCACTATAGATAGATGGAAATTTTGGAAGTTGGAATTTAGAACAAAGAGCGAGGGCTATAGAGGAAGACACCCCCTGCCCCCTACGGGGTGTAAGAGCCTTTCTTTTGTAGAAGCATAGCTTACCGTCGGCTACAAACGATGGAGGGCAACGGCCCGAAATGTCTAGGAGGCGCGAACAAGAAAAAGAAGAAAACCGTAGCAGGCAGCCTATACGTAGTACTAGCTCCCGTCCTATATAGTCTTCGACTCCTATAGGACGTAAATAGATTAAACAAACAAACAAACAACTCGATAGGGGGCCCTCGCTACGTCGCATATATCCCCGCTTGCTCCTGTTTCTTCTTACTCTTTCCTTTCTTCCTTAGTTTAGAGTCTTCGTCCGTAGCGTCTAATGCAATAGGTTTATCTCTATACCTAGCGACCGTAATACGCGGGAGTAATCCGTATAAGGACCTGCGCTCTAGTACTGCCTTAGGCACTACGTGTTACGATCGCTAGTATAGGGATAAACCTATTATATTAGATGCTATAGACGAAGACTCTAAACTAAGGAAGAAAGGAAAGAGTAAGAAGAAATAGGAGCAAGCGGGGATATATATAACGTAGCGAGGGCGCCCTATCGAGTCTTAGCGTATTAGGGCGCTTACCTAATACTACCTAAGGCAGCGCTAGCGCTAGTCCTTATACTACCCCCTCTAAGCCCCGATTATTAGATAGTTAGAAGGCTTGATTATTATGCGTACCTTATGTAAGGACCAGCGCTAGCGCTGCCTTAGGTAGTGTTAGGTAAGCGCCCCAACACGCTAAGACTCGATAGGGGCGCCCTCGTTACGTTGCATAAAAGCTTAGCTTACTCCGGTTTCTTCTTACTCTTTCCTTTCTTCCTTAGTTTAGAGTCTTCGTCTATAGCATCTAATGTAATAGGTTCATCCCTATGCTAGCGGTCGTAATACTACTCTAAACTCGCTCTCTTTGCTATAGAAGCAATAAAAGATATTCACCGAACACTACTCGCTGCACTCCGGTGCACAACACTACGTCGGCTATATACGACGATAAACTAAGCTACAGAACCAACCCAATTACGTAGTTAATACCGACGAATAGCACCGTCCAACCGACACGTAGGTCCGCTAGACTCCGATAGACGAGAAGGATACCCGGAGAAACGAGCAATAGCGAAGATACTATTATCGTTAGACCCGCGAACACAGAGCCAACGACGCCCGTTTAAGCCCACCGTAACCTAGAGCTAGAGACGCCCGTTATACTACACCCCTACGACATAGAGCTAGAAGCGCCCGTCGTTACTAGTATCGAGACACATTCTAAAGAGAGAATAGACGACTCGAGTACCGCTACGATATCTAAGGACATGCCTAACCTACAGACGAGCATAGTAGAGCTCGCTACAATAATCGCGTAGCTTTAATCTGCCCTAGCCTCCGTTTAATAGGCCACCCTACAACCGGCGACTAATAGCCGCACTAATCCGAGGATTACTCTAGAACAAAGCATTTATAGTAAGAACTTCCAGCCTACCGGCCTAGCAGCGATAAAAGAGTTTGTTCTATATAGATCTAACTAAGATGCTAAGAACCCGAGATATAATAGAAAGGCAAGGGAATTAAAGTAAGATCTAGGAAGATTTAGCGGAGACAAAAGTACCTTTAACTACTAGGTGTTTAAAATCGCTAGCAAATTCCGCCGAGACGACGAGACGTTTAAAACCGAGAGGGACCGCATAGATTACCTTTTTAGCATACTCGATAGCTATCCGACCGAGCTGCTCGAAGGATAGTATATGTCCGAGGAGATACCCTTCTTAGGTGTAGCTAAAATAATAGCTACTCTCTTAGCCGGGTTCTATAACGAAAATTAAGACTTAAAGGCAAGGGAGGAGCTACGGGAAATAATATACGACCCAAGTAAAGCCGACGGTGTCGATATATATTAGTTTATCGGGAAAATAAACAGTCTTGCAGACAAGGCGAACATCTACTAGGACGACCGAAAGAAAGTACTCTAAGAACACGTACCCGCCGCGTTAGGAACCGAACTACTCTCGAAGTCTAAGGACTCTAGTACCTCGTACGAGACCTTCTATATATATGTCGCGGACGCCGCGTTAAACCGACAAAGAGCTTACTAGGAACGCAAACTTACTAAACGAAACGCAGCCCCGATCAAAAGAGCCGACAAACCTATACGCCGCTAGTTAAACGAACGAGAAAGACCGGCTACGGAAAAGGGAACCGCAGAGAAAGATAGGACGAACGACGCTAGCTCGGATTAAGAAAGAGCCCGACTAAAGGCTACTAATCTATGCTTTATCTATAAAAGAGCTAGACACTGCGCGAAACAATACCCGGATTATAAGGTCGTCGCGAAGCTCTTAGCAAAGCTAGACAACGACGAGAGCGCAACTTCCTTGTCGACTTATTCGTCTTCGTCTTTAGAATCCGAGACGGAAAACTAGGACGGCTATCGGAAGTCTCTACGACAGCCTAAGTACCGCGGATAGCTATAGTCGGTAGACCTCAAAACTCGAATACCTTTATAAGAAGAGTTAACCTCTCTATCGATAGTATCGGTCTACAAACTTACGCCCTCTACGATACTAGAGCAGATATTTTACTATCGATAACACCTAGTATAGCTTCCAAACTCGTTAAGAAATTAGGTGCGAAGAAGGAACGACTACCTAAGCCGCTCGTACTTAGCGATTTTAATAGCACTATTACCGCTTAAGCTACCTACCAAATCCGAGCAACCCTCGAGATCGATAGTAGAAAATTCCTAAAGCAGAAGTTTATTATTATCCCGACAGCGAATAAAGTGTTTATTAGACAAAACTAGCTTACGAAACAAAACGTGTGGATGCACCCTACGACCCGCACCTTCTTATAGCCTAAGGAGAAGCCTACACTTAGCTAACGACCGAGCATTATTATATAGTCTACAACTCTGCCTCTAGATATAAAAGCGTAAGAAGACATCGTTCGCTAGGACCGGCTAATAAAACGAGAAGACCGTTAGCTAAAGGTTTAAAAGATCTTTTAAAATCCTTAAAGAACTATAGAATTAAAGGCGACTATCGTAGTAGTAGTCTCACCTAGCGACGACGCAGCTAAATACCTTCGAGAAATCGAAGAAGACCCCGATAAGAGCGCTAGAAGCAGCAAAGAATGCCCGAGGTCGCTATACTGTTAGAAGAGGAGGGTCGCCCTACGGTTAGCTTAAATAAGCTTACTGTCGACCTAAAAGCATAGAACAAGACATTTAACGGCTAGCGTATTCTATTCCCTAATAGTAAGGACCCCGAACACATCGCTAAAGTCCGTGCTAAACTGCCTTAAGAACTTGCGCACCTAGAAGGATTCTTCTTAAAGAAGGCTTTAACCGAATTGCCTCCTAGTCGCCCTAGATTTAACGTTGTCCTAGAACTTTCTAAACCCCTTAAAGGTAAGCCCTCCCGATACCCAACTCCGTTCGCCTTCCGAGAGCTAGAAAAGCAGACAACGGATAAGCTGCTCCGTATTAGGTTTATCGAGAGATGTATAGCTAACAAACCCGCGCTAACATTATTCGTACCGAAGCCGCATTCCGAAGAACGACGCTTCTACGTAGACTACCGATAGGTTAACTAGTTTATCGAGAACCGACAAGTACTCGCCCCTAACGTCTAAGGCACGATTAGCCGTTATGGGCCAGCTAAACGTATAACGAAGATTAACATCGTTCGTGCGTTTAATCGACTACTTATAGATGTGGGATCGCGGTACCTAACCGCTTTTACTACCCGGTAAGGCACATTTTAATAGAAGGTCCTTCTATTCGGTCTTAAAGTAGGTCCAGCCTAGTTCTAAGCCTTTATTAATGCGCAGCTAAACGAACTTCTCGATCTATTCGCTAGCGCCTATGCCGACGACGTCCTAGTCTATATAGAAGGTAACGAGCAAGAGCACTTCGAGCACGTAGAAGAAGTAATCTATCGATTATATAAGGCTAACCTCTAAGGAGACATTAAGAAGTCTCGCTTTAACGTGCAAGAGGTAGACTATCTCGGTATAATCTTAGAGGCCGGTTAAGGAGTCCGCGTCGATCTAGAGAAAGTCGCTACTATTAACGACTAGAACTAGTAAGATCTTAACTCGAAACTAGCGGTTCGCTTATTTCTTAGCTTATACAATTACATCCGCTTATTCTGCTACTACGCTAGCTAGATCGCGGAGCTACTTAATCGACTTCTAAAGAAAGACACCCTATTCGAAAAAGGGCCCGAGTAAAGGCAAGCCTTCGAAACACTTAAGAAACTAGCTACCGAGGCACCCGTTCTCGCCTTCTATTAGCCCGGCCGACCGACGAAAGTGGATACCAATGCCTCGAATAACGCGACTAGAGGAGTTATCTAGTAGTAATAGAAAGATAGTACGTAGAAACTAATCGGCTACTTTTCGAAAATAATATTTATAGCCGAACAGAACTACCCGATCTAAGACAAAGAACTACTCGCTGTCGTTAATACTCTTAAAGACTTCGAATTAGCTCTTTAGGGTACAAAGTTCGTCGTGCAGACCGATTACTAAGCACTTATCTACTAGTCTACGAAAAAGTTGCTATTAGCCCGCTAGATTCGCTGGTCGTACTACCTAGCCAACTTCGACATCACCTACTACTACTAACCTAGGAAGGAAAACGTAGCCGCTAACGCTCTGTCCCGCAAAACGGTTAACAACCCAACTGTTAGGGCGCGTGACCTACAAGACCGCACCTTCGCTTTAATCCCGCCCGACAAGATAGAGGCTATACCAACCGATCCAACAGACAAATTAGTTAGTATCGGAGCCGTAAACCTAGTTCAGTAGCACAGTGCCGACCTAGTTAATGTTATCGTCGCCGAGAACGAGAGACAAGCCCTAGGTAGACACGATAGCCGCCTAGTCGTCCCCGAAACCACCTCTAACGGAACTCTCTTCCTTCGTATAGCCCTAATCCGGGAGGTACACGAACCGAACACCTTCGCCCACGTAGGGCAGAACAAGATAGTCGCCCTACTAAGGAAAGACTATTAGTGGGACTCCTAGAGCAAAGACATTAAAAGATATATTAGGAACTACAGAGAGTGTAGAAGGAATAAGATACCTAGAGACAAGACGCTAGGCCTCTTGCACCTATTGCCTATTCCTAAGTACGTCTAGGAGCACGTCGTTGTCGATAGAAAGAGTATACTAAAGGACGACTAAGGATACGACTACGTCTAGGTTTTTGTGTGTCGGTTTAGTAAGCTTATCGCCTCGCTCCCTAGACGAAAGGACGACACCGCGGAAGTACTCGCTCGTAGATACTACTACGCCCTCTATCGCTTCCTCGGGATGCCCTACGAATGGATTACGGACAACGCTGGCCCATTTATCTCCGAGTTCCTTAAGACGATAAACAAGCTTACCGGTACCAAACATCGCCGCGGTAGCCCTCGACACCCCCAAACTTAAGGTAGTGTTAAGATAACGAATGCAGAGCTTAATTAGAAGCTGCGATTCTATGTCGACAAATATTAAACCTAGTAGAGACAACACCTTCCTGCTCTTAATATAGCTTACAACTCGACACAACACTCGGCTATAGGGATGTCACCCTTGGAAGTCTTACTTGGTACTAGCCCTCGGAACCCGCTATTACTGCTATTGCTAGATATCGACCTGACGTTAACCTAATAGCAAAGGAAAGCGACAGAGATCGTATAGCAAACTCGACAAGTCTAGGAACTCGCACGACAGAATGCTATAGCGGCACAAGCGAAAATAGAAGTTTAGGCTAATCGGAAACGCCGCTAAGTCGACTTTACTATCGGGGATCAAGTCTACGTTAGTAAGAAGGGATTTTTAATAGAAGCGCCGACGACGAAGTTAGACTCGCAGAACGCTAGGCCATAGACTATCCTTAAAGAAAAGGGGCATAGTTTCATCCTTAACACGCCATCGTAGTACAAAGGAAGCAGACTGTTCTACGCCGATCGCCTCCGTAAGGCTGCCTAAGATCCACTACTATAGTAATACGTCGAACCCGAATCACCTGTCGAGATTAACGGAGAGCTAGAATAGGAAGTCGAGAAGGTCCTAGCTTTACGTCTATTCGGAAAAAGGAAGAGACTCTAATATTAAGTTTCGTGGACAGGACTAGACCTAGACGAGACATAGTATTTAGCAAGTAATCTAAAGAACTCCCCTACGCTGCTCGAAGCATTTTATCGAGAGAACCTAGAAGCAGCCGGCCTACCGAAAAGACTTTAACAATAGATCCGGAACGCAGCGGAAGACAAGTTCGAGTCGGACGAGCACGAAGACGATAATGTCCCTAAATACGGGGCAACCGGGAAGAGGACGAGGAAACGACATACTACAAGGCACGTATAACAATTAAGCCTTCCGACCATCTAATAATCGGGGCTTGGAGGGGGTAGTATAAGGACTAGCGCTAGCGCTGCCTTAGGTAGTGTTAGGTAAGCGCCCCAACACGCTAAGACTCGACAGGGGCGCCCTCGCCACGTTGCATAAAAGCCCAGCTTGCTCCTGTTTCTTCTTACTCTTTCCTTTCTTCCTTAGTTTAGAGTCTTCGTCCGTAGCATCTAATGCAATAGGTTTATCCCTATGCTAGCGATCGTAACAACAGTGCCGTTAAAATCGCTAAGTACGAGCAGCTTAGGTAGTCGTTCCTTCTTCGTACCTAATTTCTTAACGAGTTTGGAAGCTATACTAGGTGTTATCGATAGTAAAATATCTGCTCTAGTATCGTAGAGGGCGTAAGTTTGTAGACCGATACTATCGATAGAGAGGTTGACTCTTCTTATAAAGGTATTCGAGTTTTGAGATCTACCGACTATAGCTATCTACGGTACTTAGGCTGTCGTAGAGACTTCCGATAGCTGTCCTAGTTTTCTGTCTCGGATTCTAAAGACGAAGACGAATTAGTCGACGAGGAAGTTGCGCTCTCGTCGTTGTCTAGCTTTACTAAGAGCTTCGCGACGACCTTACGATCCGGGCATTGTTTCGCGCGGTATCTAGCTCTTTTATAGATAAAGTATAGGTCGGCGGCCTTTAGTCGGGCTCTTTCTTAATCCGAGCTAGCGTCGTTCGTCCTATCTTTCTCTATAGTTCCCTTTTCTATAGCTAGTTTTTCTCTTTCGTTCGATCGGCGGCGTATAGGCTTGTCGGCTCTTTTTGTCGGAGCTGCATTTCGTTTAATAAGCTTGCGTTCCCGGTAAGCTCTTTATCGGGTTAGGGCGGCGTCGGCGACGTATACATAAAAGGTTTCGTACGAGGTAGAAGGATCCTTAGACTTCGAGAGGAGCTTAGTTCCTAAGGCAGTAGATACGTGTTCCTATAGCACTTTCTTCTAGTCGTCTCGATATATATTAGCCTTATCTGCGAGGCTGTTTATCTTTCCGATAAACTAGTAAATATCGACACTATCTACTTCGCTTAAGTCGTACATTATTTCTCGCAGCTCTTCTCTCGCTTTCGAGTCCTAGTTGTCGTCGTAGAATATAGCAGATAGCGTAGCTATTATCTTAGCTACATCTAAAAACGGGATCTCTACTAATATATATCGTCCTTCTAGTAGCTCGGTTAGGTAGCTATCGAGTAGGCTAAATAGGCAATCTATACGGTCCCTCTCGGTCTTAAAGGTCTCGTCGTCGCGTCGGAATTTGCTAGCGATTTTATATACTTAGTAGTTAAAGGTACTCTTGTCTCTATTAAATCGACCTAGATCTTGCTTTAATTCCCTTACTTTTCTATCGAATCTCGGGTTCTTAGCGTCTTAGTTAGACCTATATAGTGCAAACTCTTTTATCGCCGCGAGGCCGGTAGGCTAGAAGCTATTGCCGTAAATACTGTTTTATAGAGTAATTCTACAATTAGTGCGGGCGTCGGTCGCCGGTTATAGGGTGGCCTACTAAGCGGAGGCTAGGGCAGATTAAAGCTGCGCGATTGTTGTAGCGAGCTCTACTATGCTCGTCTATAAGTTAGGTATGTTCTTAGACATCGTAGCGGTACTCGAGTCGTCGATTCTCTCTTCGGGACGTGTCTCGATACTAGTAACGACAGGCACTTCTAGCTCTGTATCGTAGGGGTGGGGTGTAACAGGCGTCTCTAGCTCTAGGTTACGGTGGGTTTGAACGGGCGTCGTTGGCTCTGTGTTCGCGGGTCTAACGATAATAGTATCTTCGCTATTGCTCGTTTCTCTAGGTGTCCTTCTCGTCTATAGGAGTCTAGCGGACCTACGTGTCGGTTAGACGGTGCTGTTCGTTAGCATTAACTACGTAATTAGGTTGGTTCTGTAGCTTAGTTTATCGTCGTATACAGCCGACGCAGTGTTATACACCGGAGTGTAGCGAGTAGTATTAGGTAGATATCTTTTACTTGCTTCTATAGCAAATAGATATCTTTTAATTGCTTCTATAGCAAAGAGAGCGAGTTTAGAGTAGTATTACGATCGCTAGCATAGGGATAAACCTGTTGAATTTTGGTGTTTGGGTCGTCGCTCGATGCGGCTTAAGTAGGAGAGGGGCGGAGCAATAGGTAGGAACCAACCGTTGTAATTGTAGTTGTTATGTACAGGTTGCATCTCACTCCTAAGATGGGGCATTAGCTAAGTTATGTAACCTAGTGTCACATAACCTATGTCACCTAATCTAGTGTCCCAAAGTGTCTCTTAGAGTGTCCAACTGGACTGCACTTTCCAACACTCCTACTTAGGCTAGATAGTCTTCTGCCTATACTTTCCTACATTCTTTATGTAAGCTAGAGCTGCCTTACAAACTCCTAGAACTGTGGCCCATTCTTTGGTTTGGTGAGGCTATTAGCAACCATCTCTTTAGTTAGAATATACTCTACTACAATCTTTCTCTACTACTAGAGATGCCTAACATAGTTGTATGCAACATTAATATGTTTTGACCTCTTATAGGTATAGGCATCCTTAACTAGGGTTAAGGCAGCTTAGTTGTCTCCTATAAGCTGGACTAGTCTTAGCTCCCTTACAGTATTAGGGTGTGCTTTTATAGTTGGTTAGAAGGAGCATTCTCCTACTAACCCTATATAATCCATCTTCCTAAGAAGTGCTACTAGGAACTAAGATTGCTTTGCATATGCATTTATAGCTATATACTTAGCTTCTATTGTTAATGTTGCAACAGACTTTTGCTTCCTACTTATCTAAGAAACTAGGGCTCCGTAGAGGAAGAAGATGCTTCTAAGGATTGAGACTCTATCTGCTTTGTCTATTGCATAGTTAGAGTCTAAGTATCTAATTAGCTTTCCTCCACCTCTTCTATATATTAATCTAAGGTCTAGGAATAATCTTAGGTATCTTGCTAATTTCTTTAGAGCTTGTATATGTTTCCTAGTAGGATCTAAGACATAGGAACTTAGTCTTCCTAGAGGAAAAGCAATGTCTGGTCTTGTTATTGTTATAGGCTACATCCAGGTACCTGTTTGGCTCTGGTACTCTGTTTTTGATCCTCTCTTATTATATAAGCCTAGTGGGCTTAAGCTCTTATAGCTATCTATAGGTGAGAGAGTTGGATGGGCTATCTCTTTGTGCAGATGGAACTTTAAAAGATTCTCCTAGATATAATATTCCTAATCAAGTTTTAGAGTTCCTATAACTCTGTCTCTTATTAGCCTTATTCTTAGGATTTTCTCTAGCTCTCTAAGATCCTTAATCTTAAAGATCTTTCCAAGTTCTTCCTTAAACTAAAGCACATCCTTTAACTTTAGTGCTGCAATAGGGATATTATCTATATAAGTAAGGACTATAATGCTCCTCCTATAGTAGATAAGTAGGCATAGGTCTACCTCTAATTAAACGAACCTAATCTGTTCTAGCTTTGAGACACAGAGCTTATTCTAGTCTCTTACTGCTTGCTTTAGTCTATATAGGCTCCTTAGGATTTGTAGGACTATGTTAGGTAGTATATTAACACCTAGGGGTGGAAGTATAAAGATTTCTTCTTATAGGGTGCTCTTAGTAAATGCGTTGTTTACATCTACCTAGTGCAACTCTAGGTCCTTCTTATACACAACAGCTATAAATACTCTTAGCGTATTATGCCTTACTATAGGTGCAAAGGTCTCTTAGAAGTCTACTCCGTATTTCTAAGAGAATCCCCTTGCAACTAGTCTTGCCTTGAACTTCTTAATAGCACTACTAATTAGCCTCTTTATATCAAACACCTACTTAGAAGTAATAAGGTTTGCTCCCTTAGGAGGGACAACCCCTTTCTAGGTGTTATTAGTCTGGAGGGCAGTAAGTTCTTTCTGGATTGCCTCCTTCTATATATGTCCCTATTTGGGATCCTAAATTGCCTCTTTATAGGACTTTGGAATAGGCACCTCTTGTCTCTAAGAGATAGCTAGTGCTAATGCTGCAAATGCAACTTCTTTAACCTCTATAAGGGCTTCCCAAATCCACTGTCCCTTATTTTCTATATATAAGAGGAATGCCTTCTGTTGCTTAGCTGCTAGTAGTTCCTCTTCATCTCTCTGTCTCTTCTAAAGAACCTGCCTAGTAACTATGCTATAGGTCCTTAGTTCTAGTCCTTGCCCCTTATCTAAGACAGATCTTCTTCTCTTTTAGGACTTTGTAGATTAGATCCCCTCCTAACCCCTATGTCCTAGTAGATCTTATGCAATATTAAGCTTCTTTTCTGTTGCCTTTCTACTAGCTGCAGTCCTTTCTTGTCTAATAGGCTGCTAGTTTGACTTAGGTGGTTAGGTGGTCCTATTTTCCTCCCACTAAGGCTGTACTGCCTTAGGGTTTTCTTCTCCTGGATCCTCCACTCTCTAGTATTCATCCTTGTCCTTCGGTGCAGGTAGAAGTTGCACAAAGAGGGGTTTAATAAGACAGTTAGGCCCCGGGGCCCGACTGTATTCCTGCGATCCAGCTGGGTTGTATTAGCATAGGCTGTAGGCTCCTGCTTCTTTAGTCTTCCAACTGGGTTCCTAACTGGTGCTCTGCTGTCTTAATTAAGTCTGAGAACATTCAACTCCATATCTCCTCCTTTCTTAGCCTTAAAAAATACAGTAGTGCTGTGGGCCTTTATAGCCCTTATATTAGGTTCCTAGAAAAGCCACATTTTAGTAGTATTAGGGACATATCTAATAAACACGGCTTCCTTGCCCCTGTTTATTAGCTTGTTAGATCTTATCCTAGCTAGCTAAGACCTTAGGTCTATAGACACTACTGCTTTGCAGCCCTAGACTCTAAAGTGTGAAACTGAGGGTTAAATGCCTAAAAGGCTTCCTTAGGTAACACCTTAAGGCTATTAATTTCTGGTCTATTTGGCAGTGCATTCCTAACAACGGTGCACGCATCTAATACTTTAGGCTAGAATTCAATTAGCATATTTGATTCCTTAATTATAGCTCTTACATAGTCTTTAGAGGTCTAGATTAACCTTTCTACAACTCCATTTTAGATAGAATTGTAGGCTTTAGTAGTATAGAAGGTGATTCCCTTATCCTTCTTTTACTGTTTTAATAAAGTAAGAAGCTCTCTTGCCCTATTACTTATTATAATTCGGACAGGATTTCTAGACTGCAATTCTGCCTTTTTCTCTAAATCCTTAAGGCTTCTAGTGCATCTTCTCTAGACCTTAACGGAACAGTCTATTTCTTTTTTAAGAAGTTGTTAACTATCTTAAGCTACTATCTAAAGCTAAGTCTTAAGATTGGTAAAGGTCTACAGATGTTAATTAATACAAGAGACAGCCTTTAGGGCTTTCTCTTAACAACCTTTCCTTTATATTTCTTTATCTTTGCTAATATATAGACCCTATAGCTATACTGCTCTTTTGGGATTTGGATCTGGGATTTTAGGTTTAATACCTAGTGCAAGTCTTTTAAAAGATCCTTTCTAAAGTGTGCACATCTTCTATACTAGAGCTCCTACTATTCTTAGGAATCCTCTGTTACTATAAAGGCAAAAGCTCTATTTATCTCCTAGGTATTGCATATAAAGGCAACCTCCTCTAAGGACTTATTAATTTCTTTAATAAATAGAACTCCTCCTTTTAATTTTGTCTAGACAATGGGTTTTCCAGAAGGTGAAACAAGTATAAACTTTAGTAGTTAAACACCAAACTGCTAGCTAAACTAACTCTAAGAGACAAGATTTACTCTAAGACTAGGGACAAACAAAACATCCTTTAGCACAATCTACTTGCCTTTCCTCCCACCTATTACTGCCTTCCCAACATGTGTAGTATATAGATAGCTACTACCAACCTTAATCTATTTTCTGACCTAAAGAGGCTTTAGTTCTCTAAAAAGGGATGCTTAGTTAGTTATGTGGGATAAAGCACAGGAATTAAGTAGCTATTCTAATAGCATATACTTGCCTTTTGCTTCTATAGTTGAGTGTGCAACTTTATTAACATCTTCATCCTCTAATAGGGATAGGGATGCATCTAAATTTGCTAAAGACTTGCCCTCTTCCTAGGCAGCATAAGCCTTCTTAGAGGTGTGTTTCCTTGGGATTAATTTGACCTTCTCTCTAAGGGATTGTACTTCTAGGTTGAGCCTCCTTACTAGCTCTTTTAACTCTTCTTTGCTAGGTAAGGAGCTCCTCCTATTCCTAGATAGTAAGGTTCTCTTCTAAACCTTATATGTCTTAGTCTTAACAGCTTCCTTTGCTTTGCTTAGGAGGGGACAGTTGCTAGTCCTATTTAGGTGCTTGTCTTAATAGAGGTTATATAGGAATGTGCCTCTAACTTGTGTCCTTCCTTTAGCAAATATTGCTATCTCTTAGGATGGGAGCCTATTCTATTTAGACTCTTCTGCTTTAAGAAGCTGGAGGATTTCTTTAGGTTCTAGGTTCCTCTGTGCCTAGATAGTCTGCCTTATGCTCTTATACTAATCTGGGAGAGAGTGTAGTAGGAATTTGATCCTTATACTTAGGAGCTTGAAGTGTGCCTCCCTTGTATTAATCTCTGCAATTCTCCTCCCTAGATTCTAAAGGTAGATCTATAACTTCCTAATTGTATCCTCTAGCTCTATCTTAAAGGTAACAAACTCCTAGATAATTGCAACAGCATGTGCTTCTTGGACTTTACTATACTTAGCATATAGTTTCGTCTAGATATTATATGCCCTTGTCTCATCTATTACCTTATCTTAGTTATTATCCCCTAAGCTTTTAAGTAGGAGGTGCATTGCCTTTGCATTGTCCTTCCTCTATGCTGGGCTGTGTTTTGAGTGCTCTAACCTAGGGAATCTAGCTCTTCCTTTTCCTTTAGATAATAAACCCTTAGATAGGTCTAATTCTAGTGTTTGTGCATCTGTGTCTCTTAGGTCTAAGATAACTTAGAATACTTCCTTGCCTTTAAGAATGTTCTCTTATAGTCTAAACCATAGTCTCCAGTTCTCTCTTAAGAGGATTGGGGTCCTTCTCTTACTAAAGTTACTCTCTTAATCTATTTTGCAAATCAAAAGCAAAAACTTAAAACCAACTCTAGAAAATCAAAACTCTTCTAAAGTAACTAGGCAGTTTCTAGATTGCTGCCTTCCTTACTATACAAATTAGATCCCAGACCTAACTTGTCTTCCTAAGACTCGTCTCTCTTAGATAAGGCCCTACAAGGTTTAACCCTTATAGCCTAGGCTCTTATAGGCTAGACAGTGTCCTGCTTGTAGAGAGCCTCTAGTCTTCTACCTTCCTGGATTTAAGTATAATCTAAGGTATTGGCAGTACTTGGTGCTTAGTATAGGCTTATCTAAAGTGGTGCTGGACATAAGACTAATCCTTTCCTCTTTATACTCTTAATTAAGTGTGCCTTACTAGGTTCTTTTCTGTCTTACCTACACCTTTAGGAACTTCTAGAACTATACTAGGATCTTCTAAAGCCTTAGTATGTAGTGCAGATGGGTATACCTCAGGTCTCCTAGTGCTCTTTTCTGCTTCCCTGTCGCTATTAGTACTGCAGTCCTCCTTTAAGGATAAGAAGGCTAACTCTTTCTACCTAGGGCTCTGCTCTACAAACCCGGGCTTATAACCTATTAAATTTAGGTGTTTGGGTCGTCGCTCGATGCGGCTTAAGTAGGAGAGGGGCGGAGCAATAGGTAGGAACCAACCGTTGTAATTGTAGTTGTTATATATAGGTTGCATCTCACTCCTAAGATGGGGCATTAGCTAAGTCATATGACCTAGTGTTACATAACCTATGTTACCTGATCTGGTGTCCCAAAGTGTCTCTTAGAGTGTCTAACTGGACTGCACTTTCCAACAAAACCTATTATATTAGATGCTATAGACGAAGACTCTAAACTAAGGAAGAAAGGAAAGGAAGAAGAAGAAACAGGAGCAGGCTGGGATATATGCAACGTAGCGAGAGCGCCTCTATCGAGTCTTAGCGTATTGGGGCGTTTACTTAATACTGCCTAAGGCAGCGCTAGCGCTAGTCCTTATACCGTCGTACGGCCGACAATAGCTTACGGAAGCCCGATCTAGTACGACAACACGGATCGGAGGGTCGGGCGCAATAAGGGCATCTACCTACTCTAAGTAGTTTAGAATCGATGCCTCCGTGCTATCTTAGGGGCATACCGCTCTATAGTAACAGCCGAGCTAGAATACGAGACAGGGACGGAGCCGTTAGATCTCTTGTTAGAGAAAATAGTATAAGAGTACGCGAAGAAGGCGGCGACGTTGCTAGCCAACGATACAATCGATAGAGCATGCCGCTACGTCGCCTTGCAGGCCCAAGTCTAATACAGAGTCCGTAGCGACGGCTACGTACGGCGCATCCAACACCTTTAGGAGATCGGACAGCACGGGCAAGGTAATAAGGAGGCTATCGCGCCTCGGACAGCCGCGCGGGAGGCGTGGAGCGATCGGTGGGAAAGACATTAACACAGTGCACAGGCCGCATATAACGCCGCCCAACGGCACACTGCCGCAGCTATACGTACAGAATTCCACCCTCGCTGGGATAAGCTACGAGCATAGCTAGATAAGGCGAGGAAGACGATCGCGACGCTGCTCTAAACGGAGCATATTAGGCTAAACGACTACCTCTACTAGCGGAGGGTTCTAGGCTACGAGTCCCCTACGTGCGCATACGGGTTTGCGCGGCAGATAGCGAAACACATCGTATTATTCTGTCCCCGCTTCGAACGAGATCACGACAAGATAGTGTAGGAGGCAGGGACTTAAGATTACCTTAAAATGCTTGCGACGGAGAAGGGCTCCGCGCAGTAATAGCGTAGTTTTTGGAACAGAACATTCTGCTATAGTTTAGTCTAGCGTAGGAAATGTAGAGGAAAAGGGGCCGGCGAGGAAGGAGAGAGGAGCGCGACGTCGACGACTAACGCTGCCTAGGCTGCAAGAGAAGCAGCTCACGGTTCGAGCAGTCCCCTAGTATAAGGCCCTGTTTACTTCGCTAGATTATAGATTATAAATTATTGGATTATTAGATTATTTTAATCTAGTAACTTCCTTCACCAAAATCCAGTAGCGTGTGCTCTAATAATCTATGCTGTTTACTTGACAATAATCCTGTAATAATCTATGTTAGATTACTGCCAAGGTAGTTAGGTGATTTCGTCTCGTTCGAACCCTTATTAATCTAGTGCTTCGAACCACCGCACTACCTCGTCTACTACTATAGCCTCGCACGCCTCGAATACTGCTTCCTCAGCCTAATTAAGAGCATCTATACTAGCGAATCAGAAGGCGAGAAATACCTATTAATTGTTAACGATAATAGAGGCAAAGAGGGCGGCGATCGACTAGAAAAGCATAGCTACACGATACGCGTGACGCGACTACGCTAGAAGGGTTGAGAGCGACACTCGCATAGCGCACGACGCACGGACATAATCCTTTAATAATCTTTGCAATGCAAAGATTATTAGATTATTCGGATACACCTTTTAATCTAAGGAAGCCGGTGAGACTTAGCATAATCTGGATTATTAGACACCTAGATTATAGATTATTAAGTAAACAGCTGGATTATTAAGTTGGATTATTGCCAAGAGGCGATAATCCAACCCAATAATCCAGTAAAGTAAACAGGGCCTAAAAGACAAACACTAAAGGTAGGGAGTTTTTACCTAGGCCCCGGCTACAGTTTTCTCTTTAGCGAGTATATAGCAACTCCCGCATAGGCCCGCATAGGAACTACATCGGCGTAAGATATATCAAATCAAATTAGTAAGACGGTCGAAACTCTCGAATAAGGTTCGGAGGTACCTTAAGAGTATGCAAGGTGCGCAATCGTCTTCGTGCGACTGCTCGCAGGCTAGCTAGGATGCGTAGTACAGGACTCGTATCTATATAGTATATGCATGGATAGCCTTATAAAGGCACAAGCGTCTACGACTTTCGTGGGCACAACCTTGTTAGGAAAGACGTTAAATAAGCTCAACATCTCTTTGCAGTGCATTCTGTAATAGCCGTACTACTATTCTCCACCTCGTATAGGGCTCTATCTTATAGAGCTAACCCTCTCACTGCTTATCCCTACGAGCGGACAACACAACTGCGCGTCCGCAGGATCTACGATAATCCAGAACGCTCCTTTATTCTTTTATTCAATTGAATCCTAATCACTACATCGGCATATAGTTTCTCTACGCATTCGGCTCTTTAGCACGTTAGTTGTCGGGATTAATATGTACCGTTTGGTCTGTCTTAATAGTGTGTCTCCTTCTAAAAATAATAAGCTTATTTTATTGCCGTTAGTGGTTGGAGAGCAGGGACAATCCTAGTACAGTATCCCTGCTAGGAGTTTTGAGTTCTTGTTAGTCACTATTGCTAATCTCAAGCATGCGCAGACTTCCCCGCCCAAGCGTCTAGCGGAAATCTTTCCCGTGCAGTCCTTACTAATAGAACAATATAAGCGAGCTAATCCGCTTCAGACCGGCGCATATATGTGCGACAGACCTAATGGGGAACTTTTCCGCAACATAAGGCAAGCATTTCAATAGGATGGCTAGGATCGCAGCACTCCCGACGCTTAAAGCAACTACCAATGGTGCAGGAGAAGAAACACAGCCGCGGGTCATAGCAGCGACAGGCATCTAGGCCCAACTACGCCCATGCTAAAGGAAGTTGCCTAGGGAAGCGCGCAGTCGGTGAGAACCCCTGCTTATCTATCCTTGCGCTTCATCTCAACGCCTTTAGATGGTGCGTCTGTTGCTCGAAGCTAATTCACCTGCCCTGCAGGTCTGTCTCCCCATGCTTGCAACATATGCTATCCGCCCGACGCAGCAAAGCCGCAAGATTGGATGCCTATAAGGGAGTCCTTTACTTGATTCTCCTATTAACATCGATGGCTACAAGGCAAGCGCAGGCAGGTGGTGGTTGAGGAGCAGAGTGAGGGTGAAGGGGTCGGCTGGCCTTTGTTTACACAGGTGACATTGGCAAGGTGGGGCCTACCTTTCGGGGTGACGTCGGCCGACCGCAGAGCCTTGGCTTCCGGGCATAGCTACCTTCGTAGTGGCTGCAACCGTGTAGGAATCAAACAAATCAAATCATGTTCCTCGGCAACATAGGAGTCTTTTTCGCAGGCTAAGAATACCTAGACCAATGCTAGCCGCGCATGGACGTGCCAACAAGACGTTCAGACCTTGAATTGTTAACAGGATCGCGACAGACGCGTAGAGCACATTCTCGCAACTCTCTATAGCGTCCACGTTTCGATCTAGCACACTTTCCATAATATTTAGCAAATGCTGAAAAGCTTATATGCCGGATGGACCGCAACTTCTGCAGGTCGCTACAATTGCAGCACTCCGACTAGCTGCCCGAGAGGACCCCGTATTGTTGGTCCAATCTTGTACAGGCTAACAAAGTATCTTACCTTGTCAGGAGTAAGTCCGAAGATCCCCTAGTTTGCAGAAGGTAAATAAGAAATGCTAAGTAGCAACCTCAATGTAAAGCGCTCTGCATAAGAAACTTCGTTAATTTAAGTAGCTTATCCTCTGCATTTTATAGTCCTGCCTAAGTCCCGGACGCGACCTTAGAGACCGTCTACAACCGAGTTCTAACGCAGCTTAATAGAGCAGCAGTCCGAAGCACTACAAGTGTGCAGCAAGGATGTTCGCAACTCTTACATTAGAGCAATTTCCAGCACCCTGCTTACTGCTTATTAGACTCAAACAGTAAAATTGCCCTACTACAAGTGCTGACTGACTATCTTTTGCAAGGCTTCGATAGGGCATATATAAAGCAGCTAGCTTGCTCGACCAACTTATTTCCACATCCTCCACTACTCGAGTCGTGTCTCCCCAATCTTATTAGCACTATGCTGTTCTACGCCCCAGCCATCGTTCTGCTCGCCTCTGTGGTGTTAGCCCAGAAGCCGGATGACCCACACTACCTGCCAGCCGACCCCAACTTCAAGTGTCAAAAGCACTATGGCAAAAAGTCACCAAGCGGAAAGTGGAAATATTGCAGGCCCGGCACTGACTATGCCTTCCGACCCATCGTGCGTTCAGCGGAGTTCGATGTAATGGATAAGAGGTCCCACGCTGACATCGCCATAGCCGTGTTCCGGAACGGGCATCGACCTCGGCACGGATTGCTTGGTTTTCTTTCCAGTGACTGGCGATCCAAGCATCGATCCTTCTCTTCACAGCGGGAAGCCCCAATGCCTTGCTAGCGAGGATCCGTACAAGGAGGTCAGCCCAACTGGCTTCGATGTCTCCTGTGTGTCTGAATGAACGAACCGTCTCATCCTGTTATGTCATGGGTGAAATTGCAGGTATATTCTCATCTAAGGGTTGTGGACACAAAAACTAGGGTCGGGCAAGTCGACGTCAACGGCCACATTCTCGCCCGGTATCTGCTCCCGTTGACTAGGCGGTACTGCTTCGCGCAATGTACGAGAACACAGATTTGAGAGGGCTTTTGGAGGATTCTATTCATTTGAGCACGAGGCTCCCGCTACACAATTTTAAGATCGTCGGTGACTGTCCACCTCCTGCTCCGTCAACGTGAGCGAACATGTTTCTTTTTCCGTAGGTTCTCCTACCCGCACTTATCAGGTGATGCCCTTGCCTTTCAACTGCCTGAGCCCACTCAATGCCGAAGCTGTATCCCCGTTGATGCTTCGTTGACCTAAGTGCGCGATTCGAGCGTTGCCTCTTATCCCATAATGCAATAGAATCGTGTTACGGATACCGCTTTATGGCTGTCATGTACGCCACGGGGCATACGTCTTTCCCATGCGCCGTTAAGGGCGAGAAAAGACCAATCTTGGAGAGGTGGGCCGCATCGCTAGCAGCTTTCAGAAGGTTTCAAGGGTATAACTCGCCACGTCTAGATTTGATGCCTCTGCTTCCAACGGAACACATACATAAACACTGCGAGCAAGGACGCGCACAGTAATGGTGCGGTCATTGTGCATCCGAGATCACCGAAAGAGAGCCGCACCCGCTGCTACAGCAATCTCCAAGACTTTGAATGCTGCGAAGCGCGAGAACTGTAGGTTTTCTGCACTAAAGCCACGCTCTTGCGCTCCGTTATCGCTGCTGCCATCGTGAACATTGTAACTTTCTATGTCGGATAGCACTAAGTAGCATTCATTCACCGGGGTCTTGCGTTAACTTCCTAAAAAATTGGAGCAACTGCAGTGGTGGAATTAAAGGAGTCTATCGAGCAAGCTTCGGAATACCCTTCTCCTTGTCCCCCTAGGCTCGTAAATGAGACATAAGTAATAGTGCCTCGTAAGGCTACGGACAGCATCCTAAAGATTTTTAATAACTTATAAAGGAAGTAGACTGTTCCACGCCGATCGCCTCCGTAAGGCTGCCCAAGATCCACTACTATAGCAGTGTCACGGTTGCTAGGCACAGGGATGAACCTATTGCATTGGACGCTACGGACAAAGACTCTAAACTAAGGAAGAAAGGAAAAGAGAAAGGAGAAACAGGAGCGCGCTGGAAATCTACGCGACATAGCGGCTGCTTCCGACGAGTCTTAGCGGTCTATAGGCTTACATCCGCAGTGCCTAAGGCAGTACTGGAGCGCAGGTCCTTACACTACCCCCCTCCAAGCCCCGATTATTAGATAGTCGGTAGGCTTAATACTACTATGCGTGCCTTGTAGAGTGTCGTTTTCTCGTCCTTTTTCCGGTTGCTCCGTGTTCCGCAACATTATCGTCCTCGTGTTCGTCTGTCTTAAACCTATCCTTAGCCGCGTTCCGGATCTACTGTTGTAGCCGTTTCGGTGGGCCTGCTGCTTCTAGGTTTTCCTAGTAGAACGTTTCGAGTAGTATTAGAGAGTTCTTAAGGTTGCTTGCGAAATACTATGTTTCGTTAGGGTCTAATCTATTACGATCGCTAGTATAGGGATGAACCTATTATATTAGATGCTGTTGGATTCTAACACCAACTCAGGCCTGTCTAAGCCAAGTCCCGGAGGCCCGGCCCGACCCGGGCGCTTAGCACCCCTTTATATACTATTCATTAGTGTAGATAGTTTCTATATCCTTTCGCGCACCTGCGTTAACGAGCGAGAGGGTCCCTTAGCGCCCCCGATAGCCGCGAGATTCACTTGGGAATCTAATAGGTTATAAGCCCGGGTTAGTGCTATTATACACACTAAACTCTTTGTAGGAGGAGGACTAGGAGACCGAGAGCGTGCGCCGATGGTCCAAACGAGCGGCTAGTAGTTCTAGTAAGACACCGACCTAAGAAGAGCAAGGACCTAGATGCTATAGCTGGGATATTAAAGAGTTAGAAGCAGTAGAGACTGCGCTAGGAGCCTGCGGGTAAAGACAGGCACATAGAGGATGGACTATGCCCTCTATACTTAGGGACAAAGGACAATATGCCCCTATATAAAGAAGGAGCAAAACCCTTTCTATAGTTAGAACACGAGTCCTAGATTGCAACTAGGTGTAGGACCCTATAGACCCTAGCTAAGGGATTAAAAACAGCAATGCAGCTGCATACAGAATTGCAGCCAGCCTAGCCTATAGCTGAATCCGAAATGCAGAAGAGAGAGGATATTAAGATAGGATAGCTAGATAAGGGATGCTTTAACTAGAAGAAGAGGGGAGGATGTTGCAACAGAGGGCTAAAGGAAGTATAACAGCAACCTAAGGCATACTAAACCTACTATTGGCCGTTAGATAACACTTAAGAGACTAACCTCCAACTCTATAAGAAGTCCTAAAATCCAGTGCTAGGAGAACTTACCAACTCTTAAAGGAAGATCTAGCTAGATCTAAAGGCCTAGTTTATACTAGATAAGTAATGTTTAAGAAGGAAGGTTGCAATAGAGGGTCGAGGGGAGTGTTACAGCAACCTAAGACATTCCAAACCTGCTATTAGCTTTATAAAACCTTACTATTAACCTAATAGTAGAGAGTACTACCTTAAACCTCTTACTACCTCTAGAGGCTAATAGGGATCCTAGATTAAGAGGAGTTATAAACCTACCTTTGTTATAAGGGAAGCTATAGGAAGTCCTAAGCTAGAGGGTGCTATAGTAGTATGCTCCCCTAACCTCTTATGCTAGCAGTATAAGCACAGCCCCAGGTGAGGGCTGGATCCTATTTAAAAGGATGTCCAATCTAAGAAGGGTAAGAGGGTGATCCACCTAAGGAAAGACCCCTATATACTAATACTAAGCTAGGAAGCTACCCCGCTTTTCATTTCTTTAGGATAGAGTACACTCTCTTCCTGTCCCAACTACTAATCTATAAGACTATAATAGATACCTAGGACAAATTATCTGGACTGCTAAAGAGACCATGCCCTATTCTTATAAAAGACAATGCAGAGCAATAGTTTAGAAGGATGGAAATCTTCCTAAGAGGGGAGGACCTTTTCTATACTATTAAGAATAAGACAAACGCACCAATTACCCCTAAAACACAGTACAAAGCGATCTAGTAGATATCTTTATATATAGGGGAGGATAATAAAGAGCTTGTCTTAGAATTGCAAACTATAAGGGAAGTTTGGCAAGAGCTAAAGAAGAGATATACAGACAACTAAGCTATAGGGAGGAAGCTTATAAAGCAGTACTTCACCTTCTAGAAGACAGATAACACAAGTATTAAGGCTATATAGACACAGCTTTAGGTGTTAGGGAAGAGGATTAAAGCTGCCCAACCTAAGATAGCCGGAGCTATTACCTAGAGTACTAGAATATAGGTTCTCTTGTTAGGGCTCCTAGACTAGTAGTCTACTATTAGGGATGCTATTAATAGACAGCCGTTACTATCACCTAAGAGCATACTTTCGATTCTTTAGGAAAAGAGGTAAGCATACCTAAAGGCAGTGCACCTATTACCTTTGCAGCCCGAGCTGTATTATTAGGATTATTATCCTAGAGAGGAAGAAGAGGAGATAGTAAGATGTCTAAAAAAGGGATGAAATGCAAGCTATATAAGCAGAATAGTTACTATATAACATACTGCCTATTCTTAGACCTAGCTTAAGGAATAGTAAAGTTAATGTCTAAAAGCAAACTAACAGACACTAAGTCCTTAGCCTTAGTTGCATATAATTAGGATAATAGTTGGGAAGAGCAAGTGGATTAGACAGACCTAACCTGCTATTAAGGGGAGTATTAGATTCTAACACTAACTTAGGCCTGTCTAAGCTAAGTCCTAGAGGCCCGGCCCGGCCCGGGCGCTTAGCACCCCTTTATATACTATTCATTAGTGTAGATAGTTTCTATATCCTTTCGCGCACCTGCGTTAACGAGCGAGAGGGTCCCTTAGCGCCCCCGATAGCCGCGAGATTCACTTAGGAATCTAATAGATGCTATAGACGAAGACTTTAAACTAAGGAAGAAAGGAAAGGAAGAAGAAGAAACAGGAGCAGGCTGGGATATATGCAACGTGGCGAGAGCGCCCCTGTCGAGTCTTAGCGTGTTGGGGCGTTTACTTAACACTGCCTAAGGCAGCGCTGGCGCTGGTCCTTACAGCTGTTATCTACTCTTACTTTCTACTTATTTTCTTAAACGCCTTAGTATCCCCTCCTCTTATAAGTACTTTCGAGGGTAGAGTAGTACCGAGGGCGAAGCCGGTCTCGTCGACGTTAAAAATCGCGTCGGAAGAGTAGGAATTCTCGAGGAAAAGGTCGGTAAGCGCGTCGAAGTAGGCGTTTACGATCGGATAAGTAACTCCTTCGAAGCGGCTCGCGTCTAGGGCTCGAGAATAGACCGTCTTAAGCTCGGGATATCGTTTTCGGAACCTATCGATCTACCGTATACTTATAGGAGGGTAAGAAGTCGGAGTCGAGCTTAAGCGAAAGCGCGAAAGGCGGATTTCTTCGGCGAGCTCCCTCGTTAATAAGAGGGTAATAGAGCACCCCGACTTCGATAGTCGAGTTATCGCCTTTAGAAGAGTCCCTTCTTCGACGGTCGAAAGTATCTATTGCGATTCGTACGATTTAGAGCGAGAAGTTCGAGTAGTAAGCCGTAAAGCGAGCGTCGAGTACGGGATACTAAACGCGTAAGCACACTTCCGAATAGAGGTATATTCGCTGTTACGGTACGCTACTACAGCCGCAGTAAGCGTATCTTCCGAGTAGGTAGGCATAATAAAGAAGAAAGAACGAGCGTCGCGTAAAATTTCGATTATAACGCGAAACTAGTACGCGGTGTGAGGACTAGCGCCAGCGCTGCCTTAGGCAGTGTTAGGTAAGCGCCTGTAAGGGCGCGTACCTAAGGGATACGAGGCCTGTATATATAAGGGAACAGGATAGGGGCGAGAGCCTTAGGCATGCTAGCCTGTACCACGCATGCTGAGCGCAGCATATAAGCACGCCCGTCGCACAATCCTTTGTGGAGGCAAGTAATAGTTTTAGCACGTTTAGCGAGTGTCGCTGGGGGCGCCCTATACATTGCTATATACCAACCTTACACTTTTCGAACGGGGCGTCCTTCTTTAGAAGTCGATTAAGTAGTTCTGCTACCTAGCTAGCGTGGTAGCAGAATACGCGGATATAATTGTATAGGCCGAGGAATGAGCGAACAGCTAACTTCGAGTTAATGTCTTCCTAGTTCTAGTCGTTAATAGCTGCGACTTTTTCCGGATCGACGCGGACTCCTTACCTAGCTTCGAGGATTATACTAAGATAGTCTACCTCTTGCACGTTAAAACGAGATTTCTTGATGTCTCCCTAGAGGCTAGCCTAGTGCAGTCGATAGATTACTTCTTCTATATGTTTAAAGTGCTCCGGTTCTTCGCCTTCTATATAGACTAGAACGTCGTCGGCATAGGCGCTAGCGAATAGATCGAGAAGTTCGTTCAACTGCGCATTAATAAAGGCTTAGAACCAAGCTAGACCTACTTTGAGACCGAAGGGGAGTACTTTCTATTAGTATAAGGTTAGTATATAGCAATGTATAGGGCGCCCTTAGCGACACTCGCTAAACGTGCTAAAACTATTACTTGCCTCCACAAAGGATTATGCGACAGGCGTGCTTATATGCTGCGCTTAGCATGCGTAGTATAGGCTAGCATGCCTGAGCTCTCGCCCCTGTCCTGTTCCCTTATATACACAGGTCTCGTATCCCTTAGGTACGTGCTCTTACAACTATCCCCTCTCCTAGTAGTGCTGCCCTTAGTACTGCAAAGAGGATCTTCTCTAACGCTATGCTATGCGTCCTTCGTAATTCTTAGCTGCGCATCTCCTACGCTAGAGGTACCTAAGCGTCGTAGCGTAGTCCGCGAGGCATCTACTTCTAAAACAAGTAAAGGGTTACTATCTACGACTTGCGTATAGCAACGCGCTTGTTGTTTGTTGCGCCTCGCTTATAAGGGTATTGCGTATTAACTTTAAGTCTGTTCCTCTTCTCTTGCTCTAATATTGCAACTACAAAATTTTGCAATTTTTTATAAGAATTTAGGCGACTTGTAAGCTCCACGCAACCTATACTTAAGCACTATGCCACTAAAGCGCTCGCTATTCGCAGCTAACTCTATAGTTAACCGCCCTACCCGCTACCCCTACGACCTCCTACAAATAGAGGATAATAACTGTAAGAGATGCATCCCGCATCTCTATCTGCGTAGGTGTCCGGGCTACTCGCCTACTCTACAACTGCGCGTCCCTTATTAACAGGATAATCTTCGCAGCCGGTAAGCGGGTTTGCAACGGAGTTATGCGCCTCGGCAAGAAGAAGCGCTGTTGGCGCTGTAGTAAGGACAACTACGACTACAACCGGGTAACATGCCCAAACCTTATAAAGCAGGCGGCTCGCCTGCGCTAGTACCGCGCCGCCTATGCGCGCGCCCGAAGCGCCGCGCGCGCTGCCTAGGTCGTTCGCCGTATAGCTAACATTAGCGAGGCGATTAAGGAAGGCCTTAAGGTTAAGTAGGCTAATAAGGGTAAGGCCTCTAGTCTCTTTAAGACCCTAAAGAAATCTAGGGGCGGCTCCTTGTAGCCGGGCGGCACGCTTTCCGCTAGCGATCTGGATGCGAGCAGCTGGCTCCTTGCCGTGCAGCGTGGGCTCTTCGAGCCTAAGTACGAGGTATGTGCTTCCCCTTCCTTAACTAAGTTCTGCTTGCTCTCCACCTACTTAGTAATTGCTTAGGTTTTTCCTAAGAACCCTACTTTTCTTATACGTTTCTAGTGCGTTGCTAACGCTTATTGTAGAAGGCTCGCCTATCGGGCGCCTCCGGCGCCGCCCTTAACACTGCCGTGTCCGTCGCCTACGCCTTTAAGTAGGCGGACTAGTCGGAAGAGGAGTTGTTAGAAGACCTCCCCTCCGACTTAAAGAAAGAGGAAGAGGACGAAGAGAATAGGGGAGATACTCCTATAGCTAACTAAGCGCCTTCGGGCCTTATACTTAACTTATACTTTCTACGTACGTTCGCCGTGCTTTGCGCCGGCCCTTTTGCTAGCATTCTAGCACTAAATAAAATCTCCTCTCTTTGCGTAATATCTCTCCCTCTTAGTCTTAGCGTTCTTAGCGGGATTCGCACTTAAATTTCCGCCCTACCTGCATCGCTTTCCTTTACGCGTCTTCTGCGCTGCGGCTGCTTTTCGAACGCGTTAAGCGCTACGTATTCTCTAACATTGTCCTCTAATTCCTATATATTATATTCCTCTAGCTATCTGCTCTACTAAACTAAGTACTCTCGCTTATGCTTCCGTATACGCGTTTTTAAGATCTTCTCGACCTACTATTCGCCTTCGTCGTTCGCGAGCGGCAAGCTTTCTTCTTGCGCGTTGCCTACGCGGCTTCTGTCCTATAGTTTTAGGAGGGATATATAAAATATATTGTAAATTCTCGAGTTAGATAGGAGCGATAGGCGATACGCCTGCGGTCCGACTACGTCGATAATCTTAAAGGGTCCCGCGAACTTATCCGCGAGTTTCTTAGAAGGCACATTTATCTTTAGATTCTTAGTCGACAATAGCACTATATTACTAACCTTATATGTCTTCGGCTAGTAGTTTTTGTTAAAGTAACTCGCCTAATACTCGGCTACTTTTCGCTAGCGTTCACTTAGCGTCTCGTGGTTACGCTTCAACCTTTCTACTGCATCTATTGCTGCCGGGGCCTCCCCTCTAGGAAGCGCGTCCCGAGCTTCGATTGCGCTGCGGCTGCGACTAGCCGTAGCAAGTTCTAGATCAAATCCGTATAGCATTTTAAAAGGAGACATTCGCAGCGTAGCGTAAACACTGTTATTGTATGCAAATTCCGCCTAGGCGAGCATACTAGCCCAGCTGTCCTACTGCTCACCGTAGTAGATATGTAGGTACTGCTCAAGCACCTGGTTCGCTCTTTCTGTCTGCCTATCGGTTTAAGGATAGAACGCTGTACTTAGCTTGCGCTTTATATGCGCCTCGAAGCAGAAGTCGGACTAGAACTAGCTCGTAAAGACAGATCCTCGGTTACTTACAATTCCTGCTAGTAGACCGTAATGCTAGACGACTTCTTCGATTAAGATAGTCGCAAGATCCGCGCTAGTATAGCGCTTTGTCGTCCGCACAAAGATTACTATTTTAGTGTAGCGATCTACGATTACTAGCATCGCATCATACACCTTTCCTCCATACTTGCTCGGTAGAAGGTCTGTTATAAAGTCTATAGACAGTTCTTAGAATAGTTGTTAAGGCATAGGAGCGTATACAGCTCGCCGTAGGGGCGATGTCGCCTCGCCTTCGCCTTTTAACAGTTCCTGCACGAAGAGACATATTCGGCGATGTCCTTGTTTATTTCCAGCTACTAGTATTTACGCTAGATAAGCTCTTTTGCTTTGTTAACACCGAAGTAGCTAGCTAGGACGTCGTCGTAGTGCATGCGCATTACTTACGCTCTTAATGCGGGGTCGTTCGGTAAGTACAAAGCGTTACCCTACTAGATTAACCCGTCCTCTGTCTAGAGGTTTCGACCTGCTTCTTCCTTGCGTTCTATACGCTCGTATAATGCCTTCGAGCCTAGCTTAAGACCGGTAAGGGCACGAGCATAATGCAAGATTAGGTCCGAGGCATTCCTATATAGAACCTTATTCGCAACTAATGCGCTAGCTACCCGCATAGGCGTAGTATGCGTCTACTTGTGTCCCTTGCCTAGGGCTGTAGCCCGTAGTATAGACTAGTACTATACCTTGCATAAGATACTAATACGAGCGACTATCGGGTTACTTGCGTTCTATATACTATGTTAATCCTACAACTATAGTTTATTCTAGAGGGTAGGCAGCAGGTTCGCCACCTCTACCTTCTCCTTTGCGTAGTTACTACGCCTCGATAGCGCATTAGCTAGGTTTAGCTTACCCGTACGATGTTTAATAGTAAAGTTAAAGGTTGCTAAGAAGGTGGCCTAGCGAGCCTGCCTTCTAGTAAGCCTCTTCACCCCTATAAATCCCTTTAAGTTCGCATAGTCGACAAGCACCTCGACCGCATACTATACGCCTTCGAGATATAGGCGCTACGCTTTAAAGGATTCTACTACGGCTAACAACTCCTTGTCGTAGGTCTCGTAGTTATATTTAGCTAGCAACATCTTTCTCGAAAAGAAAGCGATCGGATGCTATTTAGAGCTAAATAACTAACTTAAAATGCCTGCTACGGCATAATTAGATGCATCGCTTTCTACGCGTAGGCGAAGCTTAGGATTAAAGTACCTTAACAACAAAGTACTTTAGAACTTCTCCTTAAGCGTACGAAACGCCTACGCTTTATCTACGCCCTACTTTACCGGGCCTAGCTTCTTCCTATTTACCGCTCCCTTTAATAGGGCCGTTAGTAGGGCCGCGATCTAAGAGTACTCGTAGATAAACCTCCGGTAGAAATTCGCGAATCCTAGGAAGGATTGCACCTCTACGAGCGTCGTAGGTTGCGGCTACGTAGCGACTACGTATACCCTACGTTTATCTATACGAACGCTATTAACCCTAACGACGAATCTAAGGAAGTTAACTTCCTTCTACTAAAATCGGCATTTGGATCTCTATATATAGAGCCCGAACCTTCGGAGCCTCTTAAGCACTACGTATACATCTCGCACGTGGTCCTTACGCGTCTTGCTATACACTAGGATATTATCTAGGTATACTATATAGCAGATGTCTACCAACCCGCTTAACGCGCGGTTAATATACGCTTGAAACGTCGCAGGCGCGTTCGTTAATCTAAAAGGCATAACCTTATACTAGAAATAACTGTAGCGCGTGCGGAACGTAGTCTTCTAGCGATCGCTAGGCTTAATACGAATTCGATAATAAGCATCTGCAAGGTCTAACGACGTAAACTATACGTTCCCCTTAAGCCTATCTAGCGTCTCGCTAATAAGAGGGAGCGGGTAGCGGTTCTTGATAGTAATATCGTTCAACCCGCGATAATCTATATATACGCGTACCCCTCCGTCCTTCTTCGGGATAAACAAGACGTTCGCACCCGCCTCGCTCTCGGAGCTCTCGATCTAATTATAATCTACTACCGAGACAAGGTAATCTCGTATCTATACGAGTTCTCTCCCTAACTAATAGATTAGTAGGCGAAATAGTAGTACAGTCCCCGGCCGCAGGTTAATCGCATGCTCTACGCCTTCGACTAGTACTCGTCTTATCTCCTCTATAGAATTAAGCATATCGTTAAACTAACGAAACTCTTTAGAGATAGGCGTAGGCTTAACGCCAGCCCTACTTACGCGCACCGCAAACATAGCAGGTGCCTTCTAAAGATCTTTAAAGAACTTATAAGCCTCGCGTACTTTGAAGTGCTTAAAACGGTCGTTACCGTAGTGCTACTTATCTATACCGCTATTAACACGCACCCTCTACGTATAGCGCTAGGGGCGTCCGAGGATCACATCTGGCGACGGCATATTATACGTATAGAAAATGCCTCTTGTGACTCGCTCCAGTCCCGCGGAGTCTGCTACCCGTATGCGTATATAGTACGCACCGTAGCAGTAACCCAACTCGCTAGTAAAGGCAGTAGCTGGCAGCAGCGCCGCATTCGGCCGTATTAGTACTCTATGCTGCAGCACAAAGGCCCTTAATATCACGTTAATATCCGCAGCATTATTAAGGAGGAAGGAGGTTAGCACGCTACTATCTTGCGCTTAAACTGCGCCCTCTACGCGTCTTGCTAGCCTACTCTAGATAGGCAAATACTTATCGCTACTTAGCACGGCAGTTAGTAACTGTAGCTCGTCGCTAACGCCTTCGCGTTTTTTAACTCCTACGCCTAGCTAGCTTTTACGCTGCGTATAGCAGGCTTATTGCCGCTGTCTCCTTCTTCGGGCAGTCGGGCGATTTATAGCCCTTTACACCACATGTCTAGCATGTCGGTTGAAAGCTAGAGCCGCTGCTGCGGTTATCCTGCGTGCTACTATTAGCGGATTTACCCTTATTCTAAGAGGCGCTACCCTTTAAAGACTTCTTTTCTTAAGGACGATCTTGTAGCTCGCTATCGCCTTACCTACGCTTCCTATGCTTTCCCTTGTCCTTAGTCTCTAGCTTATTATAAGGCATTACCTTCTCGGCTTGCTTAAGACGTCGAGCTAGAGCGACAAGGTTAGCACGTTTATCTAGAAGCTTGTAGTTCTTAATAATGTCCTTATAGATCGATGGCTTTAGCTTTGCGAGGAGCTAGCGCACTAGTTGCGTCTCCGTATAATCGCCTAATTGTGCTTCTAAGTTACCGAGCTCTATCGCGAACTGCCGTACTATCTAATTCTCTCCTTGCCTCGCCTTCTTATACTCTACGGTAACGAGTAGCTAGCGATTTGCTTAGTCGCCGACAATATTATAGAGGAATGCTTTAAACTCGTTCTAGGTATACCCTAGAGGTATTACCTTAGAATACTCGTTATACTAACTCTCCTACGCTTCGCCTACGAGCTATATAATGCTATACATTACCTTCGTTCTCTCGGTCGAGAACTCTAACGAGCTCGTTAGGAAATTAACTTTAAGGTTCCGGATGAACTCCCGGGCTTCCTTAACAGTCTCACCCTTAAATAGCTTAGGCTCTCGCAATTTCGGACCCTTATATAGAGCAGGGGGTGCGCCGGCAGTGCGCATCGGCAACGCGGTCTTACCGCTATTTGCCTTACCGCCTAGGAGAGCGCTAAGTAGTCGTTTATTCTCCTAGCGCAGTACGTAGAGCGCGAGTTGTTCCCTTAGACGTTAATTCTGTCTTTCGAGGCAAGTGCGCTCCTCTTACGCGTCGTCTACGTTAGGTTCTTATTAGTCCTCTCTTTCTCTACTATCTTCTATATCCGGACGCTCTTCGTCTAGATTAGCGTAGCTAGTAGAAGTCTCCTTATCTTCGTCTACTTTACCAAGCACGATTCCTACTCCGGTAGGTGGCTCTTAGGTTGCGCTTCGCATACGCTAGGTCTGCATCTTGTAGGCCCCTATAGATCGCTACTCTCTTAGAGGTAGAAGTAATAGAATTGTAAGGTTGGTATGTAGTAATGTATAGGGCGCCCTTAGCGACACTCGCTAAACGTGCCAAAACTATTACTTGCCTCTATAAAGGATTGTGCGACGGGCGTGCTTATATGCTGCGCTTAGCATGCGTGGCATAGGCCAGCATACCTAAGCTCTCGCCTCTGTCCTGTTCCCTTATATATACGGGTCTCGTATCCCTTAGGTACGTGCCCTTACAATTAGAATGTACCTTGTCGGGTAGTAAAAGTAGTAAGGTATTAGGATTCCACATCTATTAGCAACCGATTAAACGCGCGGACGATGTCGATTTTCGTTATACGTTTAGCTTGCCCGCAGCGACTAATAGTGCCTTAAACGTTGGGGGCTATTGGATTCTAATACTAACTTAGGCCTGTCTAAGCTAAGTCCCGGAGGCCCGGCCCGGCCCGGGCGCTTAGTACCCCTTTATGTACTATTTATTAGTGTAGATAGTTTCTGTATCCTTTCGCGCACCTACGTTAACGAGCGAGAGGGTCCCTTAGCGCCCCCGATAGCCGCGAGATTTACTTAGGAATCTAATAGGGGTAAGTACTTATCGGTTCTCGATAAATTAGTTAATCTATCGTTAGTCTACGTATAAGCGTCGTTCTTCGGAATGCGGCTTTAGTACGAAAAGCGTAGGTGCGGGCTTGTCGGCTATACATCTCTTAATAAATCTAATATAGAGAAGTTCGTCGGTTGTCTGTTTTTCTAGTTCTCGAAAGGCGAACGGAGTCGGGTACCGGGAGGGTTTGCCTTCTAAGGGTTTAGCTAGTTCTAGGACAACGTTAAATCTAGGGCGACTAGGCGGCAGTTCTGTTAAGGCTTTCTCTAAGAAGAATCCTTCTAGATGCGCGAGTTCTCTAGGCAGTTTAGCGCGAACCTTAGCGATGTGTTCGGGATCCTTACCGTTAGGAAATAGAATGTATTTGCCGTCGAACGTCTTATTCTATACTATTAGGTCGATAGTAAGTTTATTTAACCCGATAGTCGGGCGGGCATCCTTTACCTCTAGGAGTATAGCGGCCTCGGGCATTCTTTGCTAACGCTAGCGTTCCTGTCGGGGTCCTCTTCGATCGCTCGAAGGCACTTAGACGTTTTATCGTCAGTTGAGACTGCCGCTACGATCGTCCCCTTAGTTTCTGCTACTCTCTAAGGATTTTAGAGAATCTTCTAGATCTTTAGCTAACAGTCTTCCTGCTTTATTAACTAGTTTCGGCGAACGATATCTTATTATACCTTTATGTTTAGAGGTGGAGTCGTAGACTATATAATAATACTCGGACGTTAGCTAAATGTAGGCTTTTCTTTAGGCTACGGGAAGGTGCGGGTAGCTAGGTGCATCTATACGTTTTGTTTCGTAAGCTAGTCTTATCTAATAAACACGTTATTCGTAGTCGGAATAATAATAAACTTCTGCCTCGGAAACTTTCTACTATCGATCTCGAGAGTCGCTCGAATTTAGTAGGTAGCTTAAGCGGTAACTATGCTGTTAAAATCGCTAAGTACAAGCGGTTTAGATAAGAGTTCCTTTTTCGCACCGAGTTTCTTAACGAGTTTAGATGCTATACGCGGTGTTATTAATAATAAGATATTGTTAAGGCGTAGAAGCCTGGACTATTAAGGCGTGGAAGCCTAGACGACGAAGTTAAGAAGTAAGAGCCTTAGAAGGCGAGAGGTGAGAAGTGGTCTGGAAACCAAGAACTGGGTTTAGTGTACAGAACGAAACACGAAGGAAGAAGAAGAGGTGTAGGAGGCACCTCTAACTAAAATACATACGGCGTAGGCAAACGCAGGCGGGGCTGCGTTTGCTCCTTTCTATTTACCTTTGTCTCATCCTCCTTTGTCTCTTTTAGCGCCTGTGTTTAACAAACCTACGCATCTATGCTCGCCGGCGGACTGTAGTCCGGCCGGTCCGTTTCCATTCCGCAGGGTCCCTAAGCGTCGGCAAGGGATCCCTAGAGGTTCGATCCTCGGTCGGGACGCTAAACGGCAGGGTCGGTTCGCGCGTTCGATCCTCGTTCGGGACGCTAAACAGTAGGGTCGGTTCGCGCGTTCGAATTCGGGTCGGGACGAGGACCTGCGCAGTTTTCAGATCCTACTAGGGTGTCTTCTATAACAGTACCCCCCCTTAGGCCCGACCCCTAGGCTGGAGGTGGGGAGAGGGGAGGCGTTAAACCAACAGAGGATGCGTCGTCCTCTAATAGGAGTTCCTCTACTGTTTTCCCGTCCAGTAGTTAAACGTAAAGAGGGTGCTCGTGCTCCGTTCCGGCTGTCGGGCGGATCTCCTCTTAGATGTTCTAGTAATACGCTTCCAACTATTCCCTCTTTAGAATTAGGAACGTCCGAAGTCTACTATAGGCACGGATCTTTTCCTTCTCGAATACTATATAGCGTAGCGGTTCCCAAGTGCGGTCTCCCTTTTCTAGATATCCTTCTTATTAAACGAGGAACATATTCCGTCCCTGTTCCTCCTTCTAACCCACGATCCTTTCTATAGTGTACTCTTCCAGGTCGGCTTTAGGAGTTTTATCGACAGGCATTAGCGGCAGATCGGTTTCTTCCTAGTGCGGTAGTAGTTCCGTACCTACAGGTCGTAGGCGAACGACGGGTTGGACAGGGTGGATTCCCATCTCCGGAGGTAGATCGAGTCAGTACGTATACAAGCCCACAGTTTCCGAGACAGTAAAGGGGCCTAGTTTCTTCTAGTCGAGCTTGCGGCTTAGTCTTTTTGTCTTAAAATTCCGAGCGTCGAGGAACACCTTATCTCCGACTTAATAGTTTAAGGCTGCCCTCGCCTACGGTTCGCGTAGTATTAGTAGACTTCTTTTACGTAGTCGAGGTCTCGGCAGAGGACTTCTAATCGATCGTTTATTTTCTAAGCATACTCGTCGGCGTCCCTCTCGAGATCGCCTTCTACGGCAGGCAGGCCTAGAGGGGGCTCTATTCCCGTGCAAGGGTAATAGCTATAGAGAGTATAGAAGGGTAATATCCCGGTAGACAATAAGTCCCAATTATTTACTACGAACTCTACGAGAGCCAAGTGCTTTGGCCAGTTATCTTGCTCGTAATTAACGTAGCACTATAGCATCTATTCGTAGAGGGCGTTTGCGATTTCCGTCTGTCCGTCTGTTTAAGGATAGTATATAGTCGAGACTTCGGCCGAGATACCTAGGATCTTGTATAATCGTCGCCAAAAACGACCGATTATCTGCAGAGCTCGATCGGAAGTAATAGACTCCAGGAGACTATAGTACCTAAAGATTCTATCGACGAATAACTCGGCTATAGCTTAAGCGGTAGTACTATTATACGAGAGGAAGTGCCGATCTTTAGTTAAACGATCGACGACTACGAGGATGTTACGTACTTTCCTGCCTTTGTAGGTAGAAGCCTTCGGCAGCTTCGTAATCTAGTCTATCGAAATATATCTCTAAGGGAGACGCGGAGTACTAAGAGGCTTTAGGAACCCTCTCGACTTAAGCCGATCCGCCTTTACTCTCTTATAGATAGGGTAGTTGTCTTCGTAACAGCTATAATCCTAGTACATTCTAGGCTAGTAATAGAATCGTTAGATTAGGCTTA
Source organism: Cercospora janseana (assembly GCA_026725115.1). NCBI lineage: Eukaryota > Fungi > Ascomycota > Dothideomycetes > Mycosphaerellales > Mycosphaerellaceae > Cercospora > Cercospora janseana. The sequence continues at coordinate 4,301,578 of CM049098.1, forward strand.
GTATCTTTTCTCGTCTTAGATAAGCGGCGGCTAGGATATCGTAGTATATTCTTATAATATAGTCTCGGAGTCCCTCGAAATCGGGGACGAATAGAGCGTTTCGGTATAGCACCTTCCCTCCTACGAGCTTATACTCGGAGAGAGTCTATTTGGGAAAGGTGCGGTCTCTATTCTATAGAGCAGCGACTAATCCGCGGGCCTCGGGGTCCTAGAGGTACGCGGCATTTAACAGATCTTTAGTAAGGAAAGCCTCTTCCTCGAAGCCTTCGAACGAAGCTTTAGAGTCGGAGTCGCTAGGTTGCGAGAAATCGTCGCTATCGGAGTCCGCATCGCTCGATTCTTACTCGGATTCGGAGGAATCGGGAGTCGGCTCGTCTTCTAAGAAGCCCTCCCATTCCCCATATTCTTTAGCTGAGGGGGACCCTGCCTCCCGGTCCGTTCCGGCGGAGATCTACATCGTATCGGCGAGGGCTCGTGCGAAGCGGATAACTAGTGGAGGCACCTCCGATCCCTAAACCTAGAGCGCTTCCGCGAGCTCCGGACTAAGATTAGATAGCTTAAGAACAGCTTGCTCGGGTCGCGGACCTTTACGATCTATAGGCTTATCGCCTTGCCGCTAGGTAAGCGCGTCGGCTTAGGAGTTGGCGGACCCGGGAGTATACTAGATCTTAAACTCGAATCTTGATAGGAACTCGCTCCACCGCGTCTGCCGGCGGTTAAGGACCTTGCTCTTAAGGAAATATAGAAGATTTTTGTAATCCGAACTCACTTCGATTAGAAAGGCGGCTCCCTCGAGTTCCGGTCGCCATTCCTCGAAAGCCTTTACGATAGCGAGCAGTTCCTTATTATAGATGTTATAGTTGCATTCGGCAGGCAACATCTTCCGGGATAGGAAGGCAATAGGAAGCTACGGACTCTCGGAGGATTCCCTCTGTAAAAGGACTGCACCCGTAACTCTATCGGAGGCGTCCGTCTCGATTCGGGATTCCTTATCGAAGTCGAAATGCCGGAGGAGCGGAGCGGAAGTAAACTGGCTTCGAAGGTAGTCGAACGCCTCTTAATAGGCTCGATCCCACACGAAGGGTACATCCTTGCTAGTTAACCTCGTAAGAGGGCGAACGGTAAAGGAGTAACCTCGGATAAAACGACGATAGAAATTCGCGAACCCGAGGAAGCCCTGTACTTCCTTAAGGTTGCGAGGCTGCGGCCAGTTAAGAATTGCTGTAATCTTTTCCCGATCTATCGAGACGCCGTCCGTCGAGATAATTAATCTAAGGAACTTAACTTGTTTGCATTCGAATTCGCACTTGTCAATATCGAGGTAAAGGCCGAATTCTTCGAGCCTTACGAGTACTTAACGGACATGCTCTCGGTGTTCTTCGAGCGTCTGACTATAGATTAGAATGTTATTAATATAGGCCGTCGCGAAGCGGTCTAAAAATTCTTAGAGGGCTTCGTTAATATACTCCTAGAAGGTACTCGGGCTATTGCAAAGACTAAAAGGAAGGACAGTGTACTCGAATAGTCTGTAGCGAGTGCGGAAGGCAGTTATCCACTCGTGTCCTTCCGCGATCCGGATCTTATTAAACGCTAAAATAACATCGAGCTTCGTATAATACTTGGCCTTAGATAGGCGCTCGAGAGTTTCTAAGATTAGAGGAATAGGATACCGGTTCTTCTTCGTTAAGGCATTTAATCCTCGATAATCGACGCAGAACCGCAACCCTTCTCCCGGCTTGCGGGCGAATATAACTAGACTCGCTGCTAGAGAGCGACTAGACCAAATAAACCCGTTTCGGCGATTATTATTAAGATACTTTCGGAGTACGAGGAGCTCGTCTCGGGACATCGAATAGAGAGGACCGAATAGCGGAACAGCTCCTTCGCGGAGCTCGATCTTGTAGTCGGAAACTCGGTACGGGGGCAGCTTACTAGCCGCTTCTCGATTAAACAGGGACAAGAACTAGTAGTAGTGCTTCGGGAGTCTAGAGGCTGGATCCGTAGGGGCCTTCTACGATAGGGCCTTTTCTACATCTACGAGTAGCTACGAAGATTTGCACCTTCCGATCCCGGCGAAGGCGATCGAAGGCGGCTGCAGAGATGCATCGGACAGAACAGTTAGCGGACTTCTCGGGCATAGGGGCCTCCGAGAAGCAGCGTTTCTTATAGAACTAGGAGTCGAAAGACAGGGTTTCCTCGGCCTAGTTAATACGCGGGTTGTAGCGCTTTAACTAGGGAGTTCGAGGACAAGTTTCTAAGACTAAGAGAGAGTCGTTACGAAGCAAGTAATCGATTCGGTATGCGAGCTAACAGCGAGCTATGTATAAACGATATACGTGATTTTTCCGGTAGCAGTTTCGCTGCCGTCAAACATTTCTAGAGTACGTAGATACTTAAGGGCTTAAAAGAGAGGTTTAGAGAACGGGCGTAGCTTTCGTTAATAAAAGCGAGGCCCGTTGCGCTATTATTAATAAGAGCTGGAGTCTGAGAGGATTTCATTTCGGGACCTAACTAGGAAGCTATTATAAAGGGGGTACTAGAGAGTTCCTCCTTATAGATAGCTTCCGAGGCTACCGAGACTAAGGAAACCTGCAAGATAGGGACAATGCTAGTGCCTTTTATGCGTCGATATAAAAGGCTAAGACGTTTCCCTAGCTGCCCGCGGGAGAGGGAGAGCCGGGAGTGTCTAGAGCGGTAACGGTAATAGTCTTGCTACTAAGAGGAGTGCGGGCGGCTGCGCGGCGAGGACACTTACGCGCGATGTAACCACCCTCGGCATAGTATAGGTAGAGACGGTTGTTAATACGGCGTTGGCGTTCCTTAGGCGTAAGTCTGCCGTTACTTAGGGCAGCTCGGAACTCGCCTCGGCCGGCAGACAGGTCTATGCGATCACCTCCCTAGGTAGTCGTCTTATCTATACTAATCTTGTCCGAGTTGGTCTTACTCTAAACCGGAGTATAGGGGTTGAATCGTACTTCTTTAGACCGTACTTACTGCTAGTGAGAGAAGAGACTAGGCGCTAACTAGCATCGTAGCGAAGCAGGAGCTGATGAAGTGCATCGAAGGATAGGTCTTACTACTCCGGGCGAAGAGTAAGGCTAGTTAGCATCTCGTAAGAGAGACCTTGAACGAATACCGACTTAATCGCTTCCTCGTTCTAGCTAGTAAACTCGATCTCGCGCACGAAATCGCCGTAGTACGCAATATAGAGTCGGTTTATCTAACGCAAGTTGCGGAGACGCTGTTATGCCGTCATCTTGCGGTCCGGATCTCCGAAGGTCTGCTCGAGCTTAAGTAGAGCGGCATCGACATTGTTAAAGTCGATGTAGGTAGTACGCATGTGTCCCTTTATCGTGTTAAGGGCGGGACCGTCGAGGCGGCTAAACAGGTAGGCAAGACGGCTCTAATTATCTCGGAAGTAATTACTATTGTTGAGGAAAACAAAAGTAATCTAAGACTTAAAATTGTCCCATTCCTTCCTACCTAAGCGAAACTTATCTAGATCGGCGAGCTTGCGAGAGCGCTTAACGTTGTTTAAATCGGAGGGACCTTTATCGAGAAGGGCCTACTTAAGAGCATCGACATCGGAGATCCGCTGTTTGAGTTCGGTGTTCTTACGGTTAAGATCTTCTTCGGCGGCGGTCGCGGTTGCTTCTAGCGAAGCATATCTCTAACCTAACTCGCCGAGGTAGTAACGGTGCGAGGCACATACGCGGGCGATCTCTTCCGGCTTCATATCCTTAACAGTAGAGGGAGAGAGGCTATAGAGGCGGTCGAGTGGAATAACATCCTCGATAGCTATACCGCTTAGAGCGGCTACGAGATCGTCTATCGTGTCGGGACTGGACGGGAGTAGTAATGTGTTGTTAGTGTTTCGTAATGTTAAGGCGTGGAAGCCTGGACTATTAAGGCGTGGAAGCCTGGACGACGAAGTTAAGAAGTAAGAGCCTTAGAAGGCGAGAGGTGAGAAGTGGTCTGGAAACTAAGAACTAGGTTTGGTGTATAGAACGAAACACGAAGGAAGAAGAAGAGGTGTAGGAGGCACCTCTAACTAAAATACACACGGCGTAGGCAAACGCAGGCAGGGCTGCGTTTGCTCCTTTCCATTTACCTTTATCTTATCCTCCTTTGTCTCTTTTAGCGCCTGTATTTGACAAACCTGCGCATCCATGCTCGCCGGCGGACTGTAGTCCGGCCGGTCCGTTTCCATTCCGCGGGGTCCCTAAGCGTCGGCAAGGGATCCCTAGAGGTTCGATCCTTAGTCGGGACGCTGAACGGCAGGGTCGGTTCGCGCGTTCGATCCTCGTTCGGGACGCTAAACAGCAGGGTCGGTTCGCGCGTTCGAATTCGGGTCGGGACGAGGACCTGCGCGGTTTTTAGATCCTACTAGGGTGTCTTCTATAACAGATATCTGCTCTAGTATCGTAGAGAGCATAAGTTCGTAGACTAATACTATTAATAGAGAGGTTAACTCTTTTTATAAAGGTATTCGAATTTTAAGGTCTACTAACTATAGCTATCCGCGGTACCTAGGCTATTATAGAGACTTCCGACAGCTGTCCTAGTTTTCTGTCTCGGATTCTAAAGACGAAGACGAATAAGTCGACGAGAAGGTCGCGTTCTCGTCGTTGTCTAGTTTTGCTAAGAGCTTCGCGACGACCTTGCGATCCGGGCATTGTTTTGCGCAGTGTCTAGCTCTCTTATAGATAAAGCATAAGTCGGCGGCCCTTAGTTAGGTTCTTTCTTAATCTAAGCTAGCGTCGTTCGTCCTATCTTTCTCTACGTTTCTCTTTTCCGTAGCCGGTCTTTCTCGTTCGTTCGATCGGCAGCGTATAGGCTTGTCGGCTCTTTTTGTCGGGGCTGCGTTTCGTTTAATAAGCTTGCGTTCCCGGTAAGCTCTTTGTTAGTTTAGGGCAGCGTCGGCGACGTATATATAAAAGGTTTCGTATAAAGTAGAAGGATCCTTAGACTTCGAGAGGAGCTTAGTTCCTAAGGCAGTAGGTACGTGTTCCTATAGCACTTTCTTCCAATCGTTTTAATATATATTAGCCTTATCTGTAAGGCTGTTTATCTTTCCGATAAACTAGTAAATGTCGACACCGTCTACTTCGCTTAGGTCGTATATTATTTCTCGTAGCTCTTCTCTCGCTTTCGAGTCCTAGTTGTCGTCGTAGAATATAGCAGATAGGGTAGCTATTATCTTAGCTACACCTAAAAACGGGATCTCTACTAATATATATCGTTCTTCTAGTAGCTTAGTTAGGTAGCTATCGAGCAGGCTAAATAGGCAATCTATGCGGTCCCTCTCGGTCTTAAAGGTCTTGTCGTCGCGTCGGAATTTGCTAGCGATTTTGTATACCTAGTAGTTAAAGGTACTCTTGTCTCCGCTAAATCGACCTAGATCTTGCTTTAATTCCCTTACTTTTCTGTCGAATCTCGGGTTCTTAGCGTCTTAGTTAGACCTATATAGTGCAAACTCTTTTATCGCCGCGAGGCCGGTAGGCTGGAAGCTATTGCCGTAAATGCTGTTTTGTAGAGTAATTCCACGATTGGTGCGGGCGTCGGTCGCCGGTTGTAGGGTGGCCTACTAAGCGGAGGCTAGGGCAGATTAAAGCTGCGCGATCGTCGTAGCGAGCTCTAATATACTTATCTGTTAGGTAGGGTTTTCTCCGGGCATAGTTAGAGGAGTTAAGTCGTCGATTCTTTCTTTAGGACGTGTCTCGATGCTAGTAACGACAGGCACTTCTAGCTCTATGTCGTAGGTCTAGGGTACAACAGGCGTCTCTAGCTCTAGGTTACGGTAGGCTTAAACGATAATAGTGTCTTCGCTATTGTTCGTTTCTCTAGATATCCTTATCCTCTATAGAAGTCTAGCGGACCTACGTATTAGTTAAACGTTACTATTCGTCGGCATTAACTACGTAACCTAGTTAGTTCTATAGCTTAGTTTATCGTCGTATATAGCCGACGCAATATTGTGTACTAAAGTATAGCGAGCGGTGTTAGGCAGATATCTTTTACTTGCTTCTATAGCAAATAGATATCTTTTACTTGCTTCTATAGTAAAGAGGGTAAGTTTAGAGTAGTATTACGATCGCTAGTATAGGGATAAACCTATTGTATTAGATGCTATAGACGAAGACTCTAAACTAAGGAAGAAAGGAAAAGAGAAAGGAGAAACAGGAGCGCGCTAGAAATCTATGCGACGCGGCGGCTGCTTCCGACGAGTCTTGGCGGTCTGTAGGCTTATATCCGTAGTATAAGGACCAGCGCTAGCGCTGCCTTAGAGTGTGAGGACCAGCGCTAGCGCTGCCTTAGGCAGTGTTAGGTAAGCGCCCCAATACGCTAAGACTCGACAGAGGCGCCCTCGCCACGTTGTATAAAAGCCTAGCTTGCTCCGGTTTCTTCTTACTCTTTCCTTTCTTCCTTAGTTTAGAGTCTTCGTCTATAGCATCTAATATAATAGGTTTATCCCTATACTAGCGATCGTAATAAACGCCGCCTAGTCGATTTTATAATCGGTAACCAAGTCTACGTTAGTAAGAAGGGATTCTCGATAGAAGCGCCGACGACGAAGCTAGATTTATAGAATACTGGACCGTAGACGATCCTCGAAGAAAAAGGGCATAGTTTCGTCCTCGATACGCTATCGTAGTATAAAGGAAGTAGACTATTTTACGCCGACCGCCTACGTAAAGCTACCTAAGACCTGCTACTATAGTAGCACGTCGAACCCGAACCACTAGTCGAAATTAACGGAGAACTAGAGTAGGAAGTTGAGAAGGTCCTCGCGTTACGTCTATTCGGAAGAAGACAAAGGCTCTAATATTAAGTTTTATAGGTTGGATTAGACCCTAACGAAACATAGTATTTCGCAAGCAACCTTAAGAACTCTCTAATACTACTCGAAACGTTCTACTAGGAAAACCTAGAAGCAGCAGGCCCACCGAAACGGCTACAACAGTAGATCCGGAACGCGGCTAAGGATAGGTTTAAGACAGACGAATACGAGGACAATAATGTTGCGGAACACGGAGCAACCAGAAAAAGGACGAGAAAACGACACTCTATAAGGCACGCATAGTAGTATCAAGCCTACCGACTATCTAATAATCGGGGCTTAGAGGGGGTAGTTTAAGAACCTGCGCTCTAGTACTACCTTAGGCACTACGGATATAAGCCTATAGACCGCTAAGACTCGTCGGAAGCAGCCGCCGCGTCGTATAGATTTCTAGCGCGCTCCTATTTCTCCTTTCTCTTTTCCTTTCTTTCTTAGTTTAGAGTCTTCGTCTATAGCATCTAATGTAATAGGTTCATCCCTGTACTAGCGATCGTAACAATCCGCTTCCCTACTAATCCGCTTCCCCTATAATAACGTTAGATGTTAGATTCCTAAGTGAATCTCGCGGCTATCGGGGGCGCTAAGGGACCCTCTCGCTCGTTAACGTAGGTGCGCGAAAGGATATAGAAACTATCTACACTAATAAATAGTATATAAAGAGGGTGCTAAGCGCCCGGGCCGGGCCGGGCCTCTAGGACTTAGCTTAGATAGGCCTAAGTGTAAGGTTGGTATGTAGCAATATATAGGGCGCCCTTAGCGACACTCGCTAAACGTGCTAAAACTATTACTTGCCTCCACAAAGGATTGTGCGACGGGCGTACTTATATGCTGCGCTTAGCATGCGTGGCACAGGCTAGTATGCCTAAGCTCTCGCCTCTGTCCTATTCCCTTATATATATAGGTCTTATATCCCTTAGGTACGTACCCTTACAACTATCCCCTCTCTCCTAGTAGTGCTGCCCTTAGCACTGTAAAGGGAATCTTCTCTAACGCTATGTTATGCGTCCTTCGTAATTCTCTACTGCGCATCTCCTACGCTAGAGATGCCTAAGCATCGTGGCGTGGTCCGCGAGGCGTCTACTTCTAAAATAAGTAAAGGGTTGCTATCTACGACTTGCGTATAGCAACGCGCTTGTTGTTTGTTGCGCCTCGCCTACGAGGGTATTACGTATTAACTTCGAGTCTGTTCCTCTTCTCTTACTCTAATATTGCAACTATAAAATTTTGCAAATTTTTATAAGAATTTAGGCGACTCGCAAGCTCCACGCAACCTATACTTAAGTACTATACTACCGAAGCGCTCGCTATTCGCAGCTAACTCTATAGTTAACCGCCCTACCCGCTATCTATACGACCTCCTATAGATAGAGGATAATAACTACGAGAGATGCATCCCGCATCTCTATCTGCGTAGGTGTCCGGGCTTCTCGCCTACTCTATAACTGCGCGTCCCTTACTAATAGGATAATTTTCGCAGCCGGAGAGCGGGTTTGCAACGGGGTTATGTGCCTTAGGAAGAAGAAGCGCTGCTAGCGCTATAGTAAAGACAACTACGACTACAACCAGGTAATATGCCCGAATCTTATAAAGTAGGCGGCTCGCCTACGCTAGTACCGCGCCGCCTATACGCGCGCCTAGAGCGCCGCGCGCGCTGCTTAGGTTATTCGCCGTATAGCTAATATTAGCGAGGCGATTAAGGACGGCCTTAAGGTTAAGTAGGCTAACAAGGGCAAGGCCTCTAGTCTCTTTAAGACCCTAAAGAAATCTAGGGGCGGCTCCTCGTAGCCGGGCAGCACTCTTTCCGCTAGCGACCTAGATGCGAGTAGCCGGCTCCTCGCTATATAGCGTAGGCTCTTCGAGCTTAAGTACGAAGTATGTGCTTCCCCTTCCTTAACTAAGTTCTACTTGCTCTCTACCTGCTTAGTAGTTACTTAGGCTTTTCTAAGAACTCTACTTCTCTTATACGTTTCTAGTACGTTGCTAATGCTTATTATAGAAGGCTCGCCTATCGGGCGCCTCCGGCGCCGCCCTTAACACCGCTATGTCCGCCACCTACGCCTTCGAGTAGGCGGATTAGTCGGAGGGGAGTTGTCGGAAGACCTCCTCTAACTTAGAGGAGGAGGAAGAGGACGAAGAGGATAGGGGGATGCCCCTATAGCCGACTAAGCGCCTTCGGGCCTTATACTTAACTTATGCTTTCTACGTGCGTTCGCCGTACTTTGCGCCGGCCCTTTTGCTAGCGTTCTAGTACTAAATAAAATCTCCTCTCTTTACGTAATGTCTTACCCTCTTAGTCTTAGCGTTCTTAGCGGGATTCGTACTTAAATTTCCGCCTTACCTACATCGCTTTCCCTTACGCGTCTTCTGCGCTGCGGCTGCTTCTCGAACGCGTTAAGCGCTACGCATTCTCCAATATTGTCCTCTAATTCCTATATATTATATTCCTCTAGCTATCCGCTCTACTAAACTAAGTACTCTCGCTTACGCTTCCGCATACGCGTTTTCAAGATCTTCTCGACCTACTATTCGCCTTCGTCGTTTGCGAGCGGCAAGCTTTCCTCTTACGCGTTGCCTACGCGGCTTCCGTCCTATAGTTCTAGGAGGGATATATAAAATATATTATAGATTCTCGAGTTAGATAGGAGCGATAGGCGATACGCCTGCGGTCCGACTGCGTCGATAATCTTAAAGGGCCCTACGAACTTATCCGTAAGTTTCTTAGAAGGCACATCTATCTTCAGATTCTTAGTCGATAACAGTACTATATTACCGACCTTATATGTCTTCGGCTAGTAGTTTTTATTAAAGTATCTCGCCTAATACTCGGCTGCTTTTCGCTAGCGTTTACTTAGCGTCTCGTAGTTACGCTTCAACCTTTCCGCCGCATCTATTACTACCGGAGCCTCCCCTCTAGGAAGCGCGTCCCGAGCTTCGATTGCGCTACGGCTGCGACTAGCCGTAGCAAGTTCTAGATTAAATCCGTATAGCATTTTAAAAGGAGACATTCGCAGCGTAGCGTAAATACTATTATTATATACAAATTCCGCCTAGGCGAGTATACTAGCCTAGCTGTCCTGCTACTTACCGCAGTAGATACGCAGGTACTACTTAAGCACCTAGTTCGCCCTCTCTGTCTGCCTATCGGTTTAAGGATAGAACGCTGTACTTAGCTTGCGCTTTACATACGCCTCGAAGCAGAAGTCGGACTAGAACTAGCTCGTAAAGACAGATCCTCGGTTACTTACGATTCCTGCTAGTAGACCGTAATACCGGACGACTTCTTCGATTAAGATAGTCGTAAGATCTGCGCTAGTGCAGCGCTTTGTCGTCCGTATAAAGATTACTATCTTAGTGTAGCGATCTACGATTACTAGCACCGTATTATATACCTTTCCTCTATACTTGCTCGGTAGAAGGTCTATAATAAAGTCTATAGATAGTTCTTAGAATAGTCGTTAAGGTATAGGGAGCGTATGCAGCTCGCTATAGGGGCGATGTCGCCTCGCCTTCGCCTTTTAATAGTTCCTACACGAAGAGACATATTCGGCGATGTCCTTATTTATTTCCGGCTACTAGTATTTACGCTAGATAAGCTCCTTTGTTTTATTAACACCGAAGTAGCTAGCTAGGACGTCGTCGTAGTATATGCGTATTACTTACGCTCTTAATGCGGGGTCGTTAGGCAAGTATAAGGCGTTACCCTACTAAATCAACCCGTCCTCTGTCCAGAGATTTTAACCTACTTCTTCCTTACGTTCTATACGCTCGTATAATACCTTCGAGCCCGGCTTAAGACTAGTAAGGGTACGAGTATAATATAAGATTAGGTCCGAGGCATTCCTATATAGAACCTTATTCGCAACTAATACGCTAGCTACCTGCATAGGCGTAGTATGCGTCTACTCGTGTCCTTCGCCTCGGGTTGCAGCCCGTAGTATAGACTAGTACTATGCCTTACATAAGACACTAATGCGAGCGACTGTCGGGTTGCTTGCGTTCTGCATGCTATACTAATCCCACAACTGCAGTTTATTCTAGAGGGTAGGTAGCAGGTTCGCTACCTCTACCTTCTCCTTTGCGTAGTTACTACGCCTCGATAGCGTATTAGCTAGGCTTAGCTTACCCGCACGATGTTTAATAGTAAAGTTAAAGGTTGCTAAGAAGGTGGCCTAGCGAGCCTGCCTTCTAGTAAGCCTCTTCACCCCTATAAATCCCTTTAAGTTCGCATAGTCGACAAGCACCTCGACCGCATACTATACGCCTTCGAGATACGGGCGCCACGCTTTAAAGGATTCTACTACGGCTAACAACTCCTTGTCGTAGGTCTCGTAGTTATATTCGGCTAGTAACATCTTCCTCGAAAAGAAAGCGATCGGATGCTATTTAGAGCTAAACAACTAACTCAAAATGCCTGCTACGGCATAATTAGATGCATCGCTTTCTACGCGTAGGCGAAGCTTAGGATTAAAGTACCTTAACAACGGAGCACTTTAGAACTTCTCCTTAAGCGTGCGAAACGCCTACGCTTTATCTGCGCCCTACTTCACCGGGCCTAGCTTCTTCCTATTTACCGCTCCCTTTAATAGGGCCGTTAGTAGGGCCGCGATCTAAGAGTACTCGTAGATAAACCTCCGGTAGAAATTCGCGAATCCTAGGAAGGATTGCACCTCTACGAGCGTCGTAGGTTGCGGCTACGTAGCGACTACGTATACCCTACGTTTATCTATACGAACGCTATTAACCCTAACGACGAATCTAAGGAAGTTAACTTCCTTCTACTAAAATCGGCATTTGGATCTCTATATATAGAGCCCGAACCTTCGGAGCCTCTTAAGCACTACGTATACATCTCGCACGTAGTCCTTACGCGTCTTGCTATACACTAGGATATTATCTAGGTATACTATATAGCAGATGTCTACCAACCCGCTTAACGCGCGGTTAATATACGCTTGAAACGTCGCAGGCGCGTTCGTTAATCTAAAAGGCATAACCTTATACTAGAAATAACCGTAGCGCGTGCGGAACGCAGTCTTCTAGCGATCGCTAGGCTTAATACGAATTCGATAATAAGCATCTGCAAGGTCTAACGACGTAAACTATGCGTTCCCCTTAAGCCTATCTAGCGTCTCGCTAATAAGAGGGAGCGGGTAGCGGTTCTTAATAGTAATATCGTTTAACCCGCGATAATCTATATATACGCGTACCTCCCTGTCCTTCTTCGGGATAAATAAGACGTTCGTACCCGCCTCGCTCTCGGAGCTCTCGATCTAATTATAATCTACTACCGAGATAAGGTAATCTCGCATTTATACGAGTTCTCTCCCCGACTAATAGATTAGTAGGCGAAATAGTAGTATAGTCCCCGGCCGTAGGTTAATCGTATACTCTACGCCTTCGACTAGCACTCGTCTTATCTCCTCTATAGGATTAAGTATATCGTTAAACTAACGAAACTCTTTAGAGATAGGCGTAGGCTTAACGCTAGCCCTACTTACGCGCACCGCAAACATAGCAGGTGCCTTCTAAAGATCTTTAAAGAACTTATAAGCCTCGCGTACTTTGTAGTGCTTGAAACGGTCGTCACCGTAATGCTACTTATCCGTACCGCTATCGACACGCACCCTCTGCGTATAGCGCTAGGGGCGTCCGAGAATTATATCTAGCGATAGCATATTATACGCATAGAAGATGCCTCCCGTAATTCGCTCTAGTCCCGCGGAGTCTGCTACCCGCATGCGTACATAGTACGCACCGTAATAGTAACCCAACTTACTAGTGAAGGCAGTGGCCGGCGGCAGCGCCGCATTCGGCCGTGTTAGTACTCTATGCTGCAGCACAAAGGCCCTTAATATTACGTTAATATCCGCAGCATTATTAAGGAGGAAGGAGGCTAGCACGCTACTATCTTGCGCTTTAACTGCGCCCTCTACGCGTCTTGCTAGCCTACTCTAGATAGGCAAATACTTATCGCCACTTAGCACGGCGGTTAGTAACTGTGGCTCGTCGCTAACGCCTTCGCGTTTTTTAACTCCTACGCCTAGCTAGCTTTTACGCTATATATAGTAGGCTTATCGCCGCCGTCTCCCTTCTTTAGGCAGTCGGGCGATTTATAGCCTTTTATACTATATGTCTAGCATATCGGTTGAAAGCTAGAGCCGCTACTACGGTTATCCTGCGTGCTACTATTAGCGGATTTATTTTTATTCTAGGAGACGCTACCCTTTAAAGACTTCTTCTCTTAAGGACAATCTTGCGGCTCGCTATCGCCTCGCCTACGCTTCCTATGCTTTCCCTTATCCTTTGTCTCTAGCTTATTACAAGGCATTACCTTCTCGGCTTGCTCGAGACGTCGGGCTAGAGCGACAAGGTTAGCACGTTTATCTAGAAGCTTGTAGTTCTTAATAATGTCCTTACGGATCGATAGCTTTAGCTTTGCGAGGAGCTGGCGCACTAGTTACGTCTCCGTATAATCGCCTAATTATACTTCTAAGTTGCCGAGCTCTATCGCGAACTGCTGTACTATCTAATTCTCTCCTTACCTCGCCTTCTTATACTCTACGGTAACGAGTAGCTAGCGATTCGCTTAGTTGCTAACAATGTTATAGAGGAATGCTTTAAACTCGTTCTAGGTATACCCCGGAGGTATTACCTCGGAATACTCGTTGTACTAACTCTCCTACGCTTCGCCTACGAGCTATATAATGCTATATATTACCTTCGTTCTCTCGGTCGAGAACTCTAATAAGCTCGTTAGGAAATTGACTTTAAGGTTCCGGATAAACTCCCGGGCTTCCTTAATAGTCTCACCCTTAAATGGCTTAGGCTCTCGCAATTTCGGACCCTTATATAGAGTAGGGGTGCGCCGGTAGTACGTATCGGCAACGCGGTCTTACCGCTATTTGCCTCACCGCCTAGGAGGGCGCTAAGCAGTCGTTCATTCTCCTAGCGTAGTGCGTGAAGCGCGAGCTATTCCCTTAGATGTTGATTCTGTCTTTCGAGGCGAATGCGCTCCTCTTGCGTGTCGTCTGCGTTAGGTTCTTGTTAGTCCTCTCTTTCTCTACTGTCTTCTATGTCCGGACGCTCTTCGTCTAGATTGGCGTAGCTAGTAGAAGTCTCCTTATCTTCGTCTACTTTACCGAGCACGATTCCTACTCCGGTAGGTAGCTCTTAGGTTGCGCTTCGCATACGCCGGGTCTACATCTCGTGGGCCCCTATGGATCGCTACCCTCTTGGAGGTGGAAGTAATAGAATTGTAAGGTTGGTATGTAGCAATATATAGGGCGCCCTTAGCGACACTCGCTAAACGTGCCAAAACTATTACTTGCCTCTATAAAGGATTGTGCGACGGGCATGCTTATATACTACGCTTAGCATACGTGGCACAAGCTAGTATGCCTAAGCTCTCGCCCCTGTCCTATTTCCTTATATACACGGGTCTCGTATCCCTTAGGTACGTGCCCTTACACTAAGTGTAAGGACTAGCGCTAGCGCTGCCTTAGGCAGTATTAGGTAAGCACCCTAACACGCTAAGACTCGACAGGGGTGCCCTCGCCACGTTGCATAAAAGCCTAGCTTGCTCCGGTTTCTTCTTACTCTTTCCTTTCTTCCTTAGTTTAGAGTCTTCGTCCGTAGCATCTAATGTAATAGGTTCATCCCTATGCTAGCGATCGTAATACTACTCTAAACTCGCTCTCTTTGCTATAGAAGTAATAAAAAGATATCTACCTAATACTACTCGCTGCACTCCGGTGCATAACACTACGTCGGCTATATACGACAATAAACTAAGCTATAGAACCAACCTAATTACGTAGTTAATGCCGACGAATAGTACCGTCTAACCGACACGTAGGTCCGCTAGACTCCTATAGACGAGAAGGACACTCGGAGAAACGAGTAGTAGCGAAGATACTATTATCGTTAGACCCGCGAACACAGAGCTAACGACGCCCGTTTAAGCCTACCGTAACCTAGAGCTAGAGACGCCCGTTACACTACACCCCTACGACATAGAGCTAGAAGCGCCCGTTGTTACTAGTATCGAGACATATTCTGAAGAGAGAATAGACGACTTAAGTACCGCTACAATGTCTAAGGACATGCCCAACCTATAGACGAGTATAGCAGAGCTCGCTACAACAATCGCGCAGCTTTAATCTGCTCTAGCCTCCGTTTAACAGGCTACTCTACAACCGGCGACCGACAGCTATACTAATCCGAGGATTACTCCAGAATAAAGCATTTATAGCAAGAACTTCCAGCCTACCGGCCTAGTAGCGATAAAAGAGTTTGTGCTATATAGATCCAACTAAGATGCTAAGAACCCGAGATACGATAGAAAAGTAAGGGAATTAAAGCAAGATCTAGGAAGATTTAGCGGAGACAAAAGTACCTTTAACTACTAGGTGTTTAAAATCGCTAGCAAATTCCGCCGAGACGACGAGACGTTTAAAACCAAGAGGGACCGTATAGATTGCCTTTTAGTATGCTCGATAGCTATCTAACTAAGCTGCTCGAAGGACGGTATATGTCCGAGGAGATACCCTTCTTAGGTGTAGCTAAAATAATAGCTACTCTCTTAGCTATGTTCTATAACGAAAATTAAGACTTAAAGGCAAGGGAGGAGCTATAGGAAATAATATACGACCTAAGTAAAGCCGACGGTGTCGATATCCATTAGTTTATCGGGAAAATAAACAGTCTCGCAGATAAGGCGAATATCCACCGGGACGACCGAAAGAAAGTACTCTAAGAACACGTACCCGCCGCGTTAGGAACCGAACTGCTCTCGAAGTCTAAGGACCCTAGTACCTCGTACGAGACCTTCTATATATATATCGCGGACGCCGCGTTAAACCGATAAAGAGCTTACCGGGAACGCAAAGTTACTAAACGAAACGCAGCCCTAACAAAAAGAGCCGACAAACCTATACGCCGCCGGTTAAACGAACGAGAAAGACCGGCTACGGAAAAGGGAACTATAGAGAAAGATAGGACGAACGACGCTAGCTCGGATTAAGAAAGAGCCCGACTAAAGGCCGCCGACCTATACTTTATCTATAAAAGAGCTAGATACTACGCGAAACAATACCTAGATCGTAAGGTCGTCGCGAAGCTCTTAGTAAAGCTAGACAACGATAAGAGCGCAACTTCCTCGTCGACTAATTCGTCTTTGTCTTTAGAATCCGAGACAGAAAACTAGGACAGCTATCGGAAGTCTCTACGACAGCCTAAGTACCGCAGATAGCTATAGTCGGTAGATCTTAAAACTCGAATACCTTTATAAGAAGAGTTAACCTCTCTATCGATAGTATCGGTCTACAAACTTACGCCCTCTGCGATACTAGAGCAGATATTTTACTATCGATAACACCTAGTATAGCTTCCAAACTCGTTAAGAAATTAGGTGCGAAGAAGGAACGACTACCTAAGCCGCTCGTACTTAGCGATTTTAACGGCACTATTACTACTTAAGCTACCTACTAAATCCGAGCAACCCTCGAGATCGATAGCAGAAAATTTCTAAAGCAGAAGTTTATAATTATTCCGACAGCGAATAAAGTGTTTATTAGACAAGACTAGCTTACGAAACAAAACATATAGATGCACCCTACGACCTACACCTTCTCGTAGCCTAAGGAGAAGCCTGTACTTAGCTAACGACCGAGTATTATTATGCAGTCTATAACTCTACCTCTAGACATAAAAGCGTAAGAAGACATCGTTCGCCGGGACTAGCTAATAAAACGAGAAGACCGTTAGCTAAAGGTTTAAAAGATCCTCTAAAATCCTTAGAGAACTATAGAATTAAAGGCGACGGTCGTAGTAGCAGTCTCACCTAGCGACGACGCAGCTAAATGCCTTCGAGAAATCGAAGAAGACCCCCGATAAGAGCGCTAGAAGTAGTAAAGAATGCCCGAGGTCGCTATACTACTAGAAGAGGAGGGTCGCCCTACGGTTAGCTTAAATAAGCTTACTGTCGACCTAAAAGCATAGAACAAGACATTTGACGGCTAGCGTATTCTATTCCCTAATAGTAAGGACCCCGAACACGTCGCGAAAGTCCGTGCTAAACTGCCTTAAGAACTCGCGCACCTAGAAGGATTCTTCTTAAAGAAGGCTTTAACCGAATTGCCTTCTAGTCGCCCTAGATTTAACGTTGTCCTAGAACTTTCTAAACCCCTCGAAGGTAAGCCCTCCCGATACCTAACTCCGTTCGCCTTCCGAGAGCTAGAAAAGCAGACAACGGATAAGCTACTCCGTATTAGGTTTATCGAGAGATATATAGCTAACAAACCTGCGCTAACATTATTCGTACTAAAGCTGCATTCCGAAGAACGACGCTTCTACGTAGACTACCGATAGGTTAACTAGTTTATCGAGAACCGACAAGTACTCGCCTCTAACGTCTAAGGCACAATTAGCCGTTATAGGCTAGCTAAACGCATAACGAAGATTAATATCGTTCGCGCGTTTAATCGACTACTTATAGATGTGGGATCGCGGTACCTAACCGCTTTTACTACCCGGCAAGGCACATTTTAATAGAAGGTCCTTCTATTCGGTCTTAAAGTAGGTCCAGCCTAGTTCCAAGCCTTTATTAATACGCAGCTAAACGAACTTCTCGATCTATTCGCTAGCGCCTATGCCGACGACGTCCTAGTCTATATAGAAGGCGACGAGCAAGAGCACTTCGAGCACGTAGAAGAAGTAATCTATCGATTGCATAAGGCTAACCTCTAAGGAGACATTAAGAAGTCTCGCTTTAACGTACAAGAGGTAGACTATCTCGGTATAATCTTAGAGGCCGGTTAGGGAGTCCGCGTCGATCTAGAGAAAGTCGCCGCTATTAACGACTGGAACTAGGAAGATCTTAACTCGAAACTAGCGGTCCGCTTATTTCTTAGCTTATGCAATTACATCCGCTTATTCTGCTACCACGCTAGCCAGATCGCGGAGCTACTTAATCGACTTCTAAAGAAAGACACCCCGTTCGAAAAGGGGCCCGAGTAAAGGCAAGCCTTCGAAACACTTAAGAAACTAGCTACCGAGGCACCCGTTCTCGCCTTCTATTAACTCGGCCGACCGACGAAAGTGGATACCGATGCCTCGAATAACGCGACTAGAGGAGTTATCTAGTAGCAACAGGAAGACAGTGCGTAGAAACTAATCGGCTACTCTTTAAAAATAATGTCTGCAGCCGAATAGAACTACCTAATCTAAGACAAAGAACTACTCGCTGTCGTTAATACTCTTAAAGACTTCGAATTAGCTCTTTAGGGTACAAAGTTCGTCGTATAGACCGATTACTAAGCACTGATCTACTAGTCTACGAAAAAGTTGCTGTTAGCCCGCTAGATTCGCTAGTCGTACTACCTAGCCAACTTCGACATTACCTACCGCTACCGACCTAGTAAGGAAAACGTAGCCGCTAACGCTCTGTCCCGCAAAACGGTTAACAACCCAACTATTAGGGCGCGTGACCTACAAGACCGCACCTTCGCTTTAATCCCGCCCGACAAGATAGAGGCTATACTAACCGATCCAACAGACAAATTGGTTAGTATCGGAGCTGTAAACCTAGTTTAGTAGCACGGTGCCGACCTAGTTAATGTTATCGTCGCCGAGAACGAGAGACAAGCCCTAGGTAGACACAATAGCCGCCTAGTTGTCCCCGAAACCACCTCTAACGGAACTCTCTTCCTTCGTATAGCCCTAATCCGGGAGGCATACGAACCGAACACCTTCGCCTACGTAGGGCAGAACAAGACAGTCGCCCTACTAAGGAAAGACTATTAGTAGGACTCCTAGAGCAAAGACATTAAAAGGTATATTAGGAACTATAGAGAGTATAGAAGGAACAAGATACCTAGAGATAAGACGCTAGGCCTCTTGCACCTACTACCTATTCCTAAGCACGTCTAGGAGCACGTCGTCGTCGATAGGAAGAGCATGCTAAAGGATAACTAAGGATACGACTACGTCTAGGTTTTTGTGTGTCGGTTTAGCAAGCTTATCGCCTCGCTCCCTAGACGAAAGGACGACACCGCGGAAGTACTCGCTCGTAGATACTACTACGCCCTCTATCGCTTCCTCGGGATGCCCTACGAATGGATTACGGACAACGCTAGCCTATTTATCTCCGAGTTCCTTAAGACGATAAACAAGCTTACTAGTACTAAACATCGCCGCGGTAGCCCTCGACACCCCTAAACTTAAGGTAGTATTAAGATAACGAATATAGAGCTTAATTAGAAGCTACGATTCTATATCGACAAATATTAAACCTAGTAGAGACAACACCTTCCTACTCTTAATATAGCTTACAACTCGATATAATACTCGGCTATAGGGATGTTACCCTTAGAAGTCTTACTTAGTACTAGCCCTTAGAACCCGCTATTACTACTATTGCTAGATATCGACCTAACGTTAACCTAATAGCAAAGGAAAGCGACAGAGATCGTATAGTAAACTCGACAAGTCTAGGAACTCGCACGACAGAATGCTATAGCGGCACAAGCGAAAATAGAAGTTTAGGCTAATCGGAAACGCCGCTAAGTCGACTTTACTATCGGGGATCAAGTCTACGTTAGTAAGAAGGGATTTTTAATAGAAGCGCCGACGACGAAGTTAGACTCGCAGAACGCTAGGCTATAGACCATCCTTAAAGAAAAGGGGCATAGTTTCATCCTTAACACGCTATCGTAGTATAAAGGAAGCAGACTGTTCTACGCCGATCGCCTCCGTAAGGCTGCCTAAGATCTACTACTATAGTAACACGTCGAACTCGAATCACCTATCGAGATTAATAGAGAGCTAGAATAGGAAGTCGAGAAGATCCTAGCTTTACGTCTATTCGGAAAAAGGTAGAGACTCTAATATTAAGTTTCGTAGATAGGACTAAACCTAGACGAGACATAGTATTTAGCAAGTAATCTAAAGAACTCCCTACGCTACTCGAAGCATTTTATCGAGAGAACCTAGAAGCAGCCGGCCCACCGAAAAGACTTTAATAATAGATCCGGAACGCAGCGGAAGACAAGTTCGAGTTAGACGAGCACGAAGACGATAATGTCCCTAAATACGGGGTAACTAGGAAGAGGACGAGGAAACGACATACTACAAGGCACGTATAATAATCAAGCCTTCCGACCATCTAATAATCGGGGCTTAGAGGGGGTAGTGTAAGGACCAGCGCCAGCGCTGCCTTAGGCAGTATTAGGTAAGCGCCCTAATACGCTAAGACTCGACAGGGGCGCCCTCGCCACGTTGCATAAAAGCCTAGCTTGCTCCGGTTTCTTCTTACTCTTTCCTTTCCTCCTTAGTTTAGAGTCTTCGTCCGTAGCGTCTAATCTAATAGGTTTATCCCTGTGCTAGCGATCGTAACACTAAGTTAGTATTAGAATCTAATACTCCCTTAACAGTAGGTTAGGTCTGTCTAATCCACTTGCTCTTCCTAACTATTATCCTAATTATATGCAACTAAGGCTAAGGACTTAGTGTCTATTAGTTTGCTTTTAGACATTAACTTTACTATTCCTTAAGCTAGGTCTAAGAATGGGCAGTATATTATATAGTAACCATTCTGCTTATATAGCTTGCATTTCATCCCTTTTTCAGACATCTTACTGTCTCCTCTTCTTCCTCTCTAGGATAATAATCCTAATAATGCAGCTCGGGCTGTAAAGGCAATAGGTGCACTGCCCTTAGGTATGCTTACCTCTTTTTCCTAAAGAATTGAAAGTATACTTTTAGGTAATAGTAACGGCTGTCTATTAATAGCATCCCTAATAGTGGACTACTAGTCTAGGAGCCCTAATAAGAGAACCTATATTCTAGTACTCTAGGTAATAGCTCCGGCCATCTTAGGCTAGCGACGAGAAGTAACGTACTTGACCCCGAAGCTGCGCAGACCCTGAAGCTGCGCACAGATCCGCGACACTTTCGCGTTTCTTCTTGTTTTTCTCGCGACGCGCTTACTCTTTTGCTTTCTTATTAATGGATCTCGAGCAGCGTATACTAGACGCTATATCTGCCTATCGAAATAACGAGTATTCCTCGAAACGAAGATATGTAGCTGCTTTTTCTATTAGCGAATCTACGCTTCGATTACGTCTCGCCGGCGGCGTTTCTCGGTTTACCGCGCACGAACACGAGCAATACCTATCTACTGCCGAAGAACAGACTCTTATTAAATAGATCTCGAAGTTATCGAAGTACGGCTGCCCGGTTTTACCTAAAATCGCGCGAGAACTCGCTTTCGAAATACGCCGTTCTCGAGTTCCGCTTTCGACGCCGAACCCCTCCTCTACTACCTCGATTTCTCGACCTAGTAAAAGGTAGATTAATAAGTTATATACTCGATTTCCGAATATAAAAGGAGCTTGGAGTCGGCAACTTGAAATTAGCCGGTATAACGGTACTCGCTACTCGATAGTCGAGTCCTATTTTACAAGTCTTACCGAGCTGTTTGTCGCAAACAACTACGCTCCCGAGGATATTTATAACGTCGACGAGTCGGGTTTTGCTGTCGGCGCAAGTCAAACCTCTCGAGTACTTATAAATATAAAAGATAAGGCGAGTTGGAAACGTATACCTGGACGACAAGAGTGGATTACAGCTATCGAGTGTATTCGAGCTTCGGGAGAGCCTTTACCGCCGCTTCTTATTTTTAAGGCAAAATATACAAATACTGGATGGATCCCGCCTAATACGCCATCGAATTGGAGATTTTCTACGAGTAATAGCGGCTAGACAAGCGACTCGCACGCCTACGAGTGGATTTCGACTTTATTCGGCCTAGAAACAAGGCGAGAAGACGGCCGGCGTCGACTTTTACTACTCGACGGACACGGTTCGCATTTAACTTCTCGATTTATTGCTTATTGTCTTAATAACGCGATCGATCTTGTTTGTCTACCGCCGCATTCGTCGCATATTTTACAGCCTCTCGACGTCGCTATCTTTAGTCCGTTAAAGCGGGCTCTTGCCGAAGAAACCGACTCGCTTTCTCGACTCGATTCTAGCCGGATATCTCGAGTCGAGTGGACTTCTTCTTATATTCGAGCACGAGAACGAGCTTTTACAACTTCGAATATACTTGCCGGCTTTCGTAAAAGCGGTATCTCGCCGTTTAGTCCAGTTGTAGTTCTTTCGACTCTCGAAATGCCCGAAACTTCCTCTACTTCTCAAGCCTTATTATCGACACCTACAAATATTCTCGACTACTCGCTTCTTAATAGCTCGCCTCCAAGTGGTACCGAACTACGACAAGCAAATTCGGTACTTAATTCGATTATTCGAGAGAATAATACTCTCGAAAGCCCGGTAAAGCGGTATATCGCACGAGCGACTACTGCCCTCGAAAAGTCGAATTCCGAGAATACGCTTCTTCGAAAGGAGAACACCGAACAGCGAGAGCTTCTTGAAACTCGAAAGAAACGGATAAAAGGGAAGAGAATCGCACTTTAAGGGAAGTTTGTTTTTAATACAGAAGAAATCCTCGAAATCGCTCGGCAAGCTGAAGCGGAGACAGCGAAGAAAACGACTCGTAAACGGAAACGGAATGCCTCTCCAAGTCCAGAAATCGAGGACCTTATCGAGGAAGTATCTAAGAATGAACGCTACGATAGCGAAGGCAGTTATATTAATGTAGCGTTACGTAGATAGTCGAGAGTATCGAGTATTTCGAATTCGTGCGCAGCTTCGGGGTCTGCGCAGCTTCGGGGTCAAGTACGTTACCTATACGCGGTACTAACTACGAACCTGTCGCTTGCGACAGAGCCGAATCTTCTTACCCCGTCGTAGGCGAAAACGACGGGAATCCAAGATAAGGAGACTCCCTCCTACATCTCCCACCTCCTAAACTAGCCCGAACCGACCCAAACCAACTCAAAACAAGACAGCTATAATATACAAAAAAAGCAGGAAAAGAGGAAGAGAAGGGTAGAGACAAGCTACAGAGGGTAGCTGCCTCTAGAAGGAGCCTCGAAAGAGAACACTACTTAACCCGGAATATAGGCCCATCCTTCCTTAAGTAAGAAGGCAGCATTCTAAGGAAGAGAAACTCTAGCCGATAGGAGACTTTGTCTACCTACCTATCGGTGCTAAGAAGAAGAAGAAGACAAGTAGGTATAAGAACTAGACTATCCTCTAGACACTATTCGATCCCCTCCTTAAGACTCGATTCTAAATTCTAGATATGTGCGTGTAGGCCTTAGCGCCAAGCGCTAAGACCTACTATAGATAGAAATTTTAGGAAGTTAGAATTTAGGACAAAGAGCGAGAGCTGCGGAGGAAGATACTCCCCCTACGAGGGTAAGAGCTTTTCTTTTATAGAAGTATAGCTTACTGTCGGCTACAAACGATAGAGGGCAACGGCCTAAAATGTCTAGGAGGCGCGAATAAGAAAAAGAAGAAAACCGTAGCAGGTAGCTTATACGTAGTACTAGCTCCCGTCCTATATAGTCTTCGACTCCTATAGGACGTAAATAGAACAATTAATTAATTAATTAATCCGGCTATCTTAGGTTAGGCAGCTTTAATCCTCTTCCCTAATACCTAAAGCTATATCTATTATTACGATCGCTAGTATAGAGATAAACCTATTACATTAGATACTATAGACGAAGACTCTAAACTAAGGAAGAAAGGAAAGAGTAAGAAGAAACAGGAGCAAGCTGGGCTTTATGCAACGTAGCGAGGGCGCCCCTATCGAGTCTTAGCGTGTTGGGGCGCTTACCTAACACTACCTAAGGCAGCGCTGGCGCTGGTCCTCACATCTATATAGCCTTAATACTTATATTATTTATCTTCTAGAAGGTAAAGTACTACTTTATAAGCTTCCTCCCTATAGTTTAGTTGTCTATATATCTCTTCTTTAGCTCTTACTAAACTTTCCTTATAGTTTACAATTCTAAGACAAGCTCTTTATTATCCTCCCTATATATAAAGATATCTACCAGATCGCTTTGTACTGTGTTTTAGGGGTAATTGGTGCGTTTGTCTTATTCTTAATAGTATAGAAAAGGTCCTCCTCTCTTAGGAAGATTTCTATCCTTCTAAACTATTGCTCTATATTGTCTTTTATAAGAATAGGGCATAGTCTCTTTAGCAGTCTAGATGATTTGTCCTAGGTATCTATTATAGTCTTATAGATTAGTAGTTGGGATAGGAAGAGAGTATACTCTGTCCTAAAGAAATAAAAATAAGCGGGGTAGCTCCCTAGCTTAGTATTAGTATATAGGGTCTTTCCTTAAGTAGATTACCCTCTTGCCCTCCTTAGATTAGACATTCTTTTAAATAGGACCTAGCCCTTACATAGGGCTGTACTTATACTACTAGTATAAGAGGTTAGGGAGTATACTACTATAGTACCCTCTAGCTTAGGACTTCCTATAGCTTCCCTTATAACAAAGGTAGGTTTATAACTCCTCTTAATCTAGGATCCCTATTAGCCTCTAGAGGTAGTAAGAGGTTTAAGGTAGTACTCTCTGCTGTTAGGTTAATAGTAAGGTTTTATAAAGCTAATAGTAGGTTTAGAATGTCTTAGGTTACTATAATACTTCCCTCGACCCTCTGTTGCAACCTTCCTTCTTAAATATTACTTATCTAGTATAAACCAGGCCTTTAGATCTAGCTAGATCTTCCTTTAAGAGTTAGTAAGTTCTCCTAGTACCGGATTTTAGGACTTCTTATAGAGTTGGAGGTTAGTCTCTTAAGTATTATCTAACGGCTAATAGCAGGTTTAGTATGCCTTAGGTTGCTATTATACTTCCTTTAGCCCTCTATTACAACATCCTCCCCTCTTCTTCTAGTTAAAGTATCCCTTATCTAGCTATCCTATCTTAATATCCTCTCTCTTCTGCATTTCGGATTTAGCTATAGGCTAGGCTAGCTACAATTCTATATATAGCTGCATTGCTATTTTTAATCCCTTAGCTAGAGTCTATAGGGTCCTACACCTAGTTGCAATCTAGGACTCGTGTTTTAACTATAGAAAGGGTTTTGCTCCTCCTTTATATAGAGGCATATTATCCTTTATCCCTAAGTATAGAGGGCACAGTCTATCCTCTATATGCCTATCTTTACCTATAGGCTCCTAGCGTAGTCTCTACTGCTTCCAACTCTTTAATATCCTAGCTATAGCATCTGGGTCCTTGCTCTTCTTAGGTCGGTGTCTTACTAGAACCACTAGCCGCTAGTTTGGACTATCGGCGCACGCTCTCGGTCTCCCGGTCCTCCTCCTATAAAGAGTTTATATTGGAAAGTGCAGCCTAGTTGGACATTCTAAGAGACACTTTGGGACACCAGATTAGGTGACATAGGTTATGTGACACTAGGTTATATAACTCAGCTAATACCCTATCTTAGGAGTAAGATGCAACCTATATATAACAACTACAATTACAATAGTTGGTTCCTACCTATTGCTCCGCCCCTCTCCTACTTAAGCCGCATCGAGCGACGACCCAAACACCTAATTTTAACAGGTTATAAGCCCAGGTTTATAGAGCAGAGCCCTAGGTAGAAAGAGTTAGCCTTCTTATCCTTAAAGGAGGACTGCAGTACTAATAGCGACAGGGAAGCAGAAAAGAGCACTAGGAGACCTAAGGTATACCTATCTGCACTATATACTAAGGCTTTAGAAGATCCTAGTATAGTTCTAGAAGTTCCTAAAGGTGTAGGTAAGACAGAGAAGAACCTAGTAAGGCACACTTAATTAAGAGTATAAAGAGGAAAGGATTAGTCTTATATCTAGCACCAGTTTAGATAAGCCTATACTAAGTACTAAGTACTACTAATACCTTGGATTAGACTTGAATCTAGGAAGGTAGAAGACTGGAGGCTCTCTACAAGCAGGACACTGTCCAGCCTATAAGAGCCTAGGCTATAAGGGTTAAACCTTGCAGGGCCTTATCTAAGAGAGACGAGTCTTAGGAAGACAAGTTAGGTCTGGGATCTAATTTGCATAGCAAGGAAGGCAGCAATCTAGAAACTGCCTAGTTACTTTAGAAGAGTTTTGATTTTCTAAAGTTTGTTTTAAGTTTTTACTTTTAATTTACAAAATAGATTAAGAGAGGGATTTAGCAAGAGAAAAGCTGCTCCAATTCTCTTAAGAGAGAACTAGAGAACATAGTTTAGCCTGCTTTAGGACCACCTTAAAGGATAAGATGTATTTTGGACAGTATCTAGAGAGAAAGCCCTAGAAGTATATATACTAACCTCCGAGAACTTAGGAAGAAGGTTATTACTTTCGGATCTCCTAGGCATCCGGGACTCAATTCACAGCCCTACCTAGAGGAAAGCAAATGCGAAGGCGAGATATAAGATTATTGTCTGCCTATTATAAGATAACTAAGATAAAATTCTTAAAGAGAAAAGTGCAAAGGTTGTGTAGGACAAAATAAAAGCCAAATACAGCAAGGTATATATAGCACATGCAATGTCAATTATGCAGGAGTTTATCAACTTTAAGATGCTAGAGGATATAACAATAAGGAAGGCCTGGGTCCACCTTAGCAATCTAGCGAGAAGGATTGCAGAGATTAACCTATAGGAAGCCTACTACAAAGAGCTAGAGAGGAGACTTAAACACCTCCTCTAGGCACTTCCTAAGGTGTACTAAAGCACAAAGGACACCATCTTGGCCTAGCTATCCCTAACATATAAGAACTCCCTACAATTGCTTAAGTTACATAAAGCAAGACTTAACCCATTTTAAGAGATAGCAATGTTTGCTAAAGGAAGGACACAAGTTAAAGGCACATTCCTATATAATCTCTATTAGGACAAGCACCTAAATGGGACTAGCAACTATCCCCTCCTAAGCAAAGCAAAGGAAGCTATTAAGACCAAGACATATAAGGTTCAGAAGAGAACCTTACTATCTAGGAACAAGAGGAGCTCCTTACCTAGTAAAGAAGAGTTAAAAGAGCTAGTAAGGAGGCTCAACCTAGAAGTACAATCCCTTAGAGAGAAGGCCAAGTCAATCCTAAGGAAACACACCTCTAAGAAGGCTTATACCGCCTAAGAAGAGGGCAAGTCTTTAGCAAATTCAGATGCATCCCTATTTTTATTAGAGGATAAAGATGTTAATAAAGTTGCACACTTAACTATAGAAGCAAAAGGCAAGTATATGCTATTAGAATAGCTACTTAATTCCTATGCTTTATCCTATATAACTAACTAAGCATCCCTTTTTAGAGAACTAAAGCCTCTTTAGGTTAGAAAATAGATTAAGGTTGGTAGTAGCTACCTACATACTATATATGTTGGGAAGGCAGTAATAGGTGGGAGGAAAGGCAAGCAGATTGTGCTAAAGGATGTTTTGTTTGTCCCTAGTCTTAGAGTAAATCTTGTCTCTTAGAGTTAGTTTAGCTAGTAGTTTAGTATTTAACCACCAAAATTCATACTTGTTTCACCCTCTAGAAAACCCGTTATCTAGACAAAATTGAAAGGAGGAGTTCCATTTATTAAAGAAATTAACAAGTCCCTAGAGGAGGTTGCCTTTATATGCAATACTTAGGAGATAAATAGAGCTTTTGCCTTTATAGTAACAGAGGATCTCTAAGAATAGTAGGAGCTCTAGTATAGAAGATGTGCACACTTTAGAAAGGATCTTTTAAAAGACTTGCACTAGGTATTAAATCTAAAATCCTAGATCCAAATCCCAAAAGAGCAGTATAGCTATAGGGTCTGTGCATTGGCAAAGATAAAGAAACATAAAGGGAAGGTTGTTAAGAGAAAGCCCTAAAGGCTGTCTCTTATATTAATTAACATCTGTAGACCTTTGCCAATTTCAAGACTTAGCTTTAGATAGTAGCTTAAGATAGTTAACAACTTCTTAAGGAAGAAATGGACTGTTCCGTTAAGGTCTAGAGAAGATGTACTAGAAGCCTTAAGAATTTAGAGAAGGAAGGCAGAATTATAGTCTAGAAATCCTGTCCAAATTGTAAGGAGTAATAGGGCAAGAGAGCTTCTTGCTTTATTAAAACAGTAGGAGAAGGATAAGGGAATCACCTTCCATATTACTAAAGCCTATAATTCCATCTAGAATGGAGTTGTAGAAAGGTTAATCCAGACCTCTAAAGACTATATAAGAGCCATAATTAAGGAATTAAACATGCTAATCGAATTCTGGCCTAAAGTATTAGATGCGTGCACTGTTATTAGGAATGCACTACCAAATAGACTAGAAATTGATGGCCTTAAGGTGTTACCTAAGGAAGCCTTTTAGGCATTCAACCCTTAGTTTCATACTTTAGAGTCTAGGGCTGCAAAGCAGTAGTATCTATAGACCTAAGGTCTTAGCTAGCTAGGATAAGATCTAACAAGCTAATAAACAGGGGCAAGGAAGCCGTGTTTATTAGATATGTCCCTAATACTGCTAAAATGTGGCTTTTCTAGGAACCTAATATAAGGGCTGTAAAGGCCTATAGCACTACTGTATTTTTTAAGGCTAAGAAAGGAGGAGATATGGAGTTAAATGTTCTTAGACTCAATTAAGACAGCAGAGCACCAGTTAGGAACCCAGTTAGAAGACTAAAGAAGCAGGAGCCTACAGCCTATGCTAATGCAACCCAGCTAGGTCGCATTACCCCAGCCGATGCTAATGCGACCCAACTAGGTCGCATTACCCAAAAGCCTGCAGCACCTATCAAACCCCTCTTTATGCAACTTCCACCTGCACCGAAGGATAAGGATAAATACTAGAGAGTGGAGGATCTAGGAGAAGAAAACCCTAAGGCAGTATAGCCTTAGTAGGAGGAAAATGGGACCACCTAACCACCTAAGTCAAACCAGCAGCCTATTAGACAAGAAAGGACTGCAGCTAGTAGAAAGGCAACAGAAAAGGAGCTTAATGTTGCATAAGATCTACTAGGACATAGGGGTTAGGAGGGGATCCAATCTACAAAGTCCTAAAAGAGAAGAAGATCTATCTTAGATAAGGGGCAAGGACTAGAACTAAGGACCCACAGCATAGTTACTAGGCAGGTTCTTTAGAAGAGACAGAGAGATAAAGAGGAACTGCTAGCAGCTAAGTAACAGAAGGCATTCCTCTCGTATATAGAAAATAAGGGACAGTGGATTTAGGAAGCCCTTATAGAGGTTAAAGAAGTTGTATTTGCAGCATTAGCACTAGCTATCTCTTAGAGACAAGAGGTGCCTATTCTAAAGTCCTATAAAGAGGCAATTTAGGATCCTAAATAAGGACACATATAGAGGGAGGCAATCTAGAAAGAACTTACTACCCTCTAGACTAACAATACCTAGAAAGGGGTTGTCCCTTCTAAGGGAGCAAACCTTATTACTTCTAAGTAGGTGTTTAATATAAAGAGGCTAATTAGTAGTACTATTAAGAAGTTTAAGGCAAGACTAGTTATAAGGGATTCTCTTAGAAATACGGAGTAGACTTCTAAGAGACCTTTGCAACTATAATAAGGCATAATACGCTAAGAGTATTCATAGCTATTATATATAAAAAGGACCTAGAGTTGCACTAGGTGGATGTAAACAACGCATTTACTAAGAGCACCCTATAAGAAGAAATCTTTATGCTTCTACCCCTAGGTGTTAATATACTACCTAACATAGTCCTATAAATCCTAAGGAGCCTATATAGACTAAAGCAAGTAGTAAGAGACTGGAACAAGCTCTGTGTCTTAAAGCTAGAACAGATTAGGTTCGTTTAATTAGAGGTAGACCTATGCCTACTTATCTACTATAGGAGGAGCATTATAGTCCTCACTTATATAGATAATATCCCTATTGCAGCACCAAAGTTAAAGGATGTGCTTTAGTTTAAGGAAGAACTTAGAAAGATCTTTAAGATTAAGGATCTTAGAGAGCTAGAGAAAATCCTAGGAATAAGGCTAATAAGAGATAGAGTTATAGGAACTCTAAAACTTAATTAGGAACATTATATCTAGGAGAATCTTTCAAAGTTCCATCTGCACAAAGAGATAGCCTATCCAACTCTCTTACCTATAGATAGCTATAAGAGCTTAAGCCTACTAGGCTTATATAATAAGAGAGGATCAAAGACAGAGTACTAGAGCCAAACAGGTACCTAGATGTAGCCTATAACAATAATAAGACCAGACATTGCTTTTCCCTTAGGAAGACTAAGTTCCTATATCTTAGATCCTACTAAGAAACATATGCAAGCTCTAAAGAAATTGGCAAGATACCTAAGATTATTCCTAGACCTTAGATTAATATATAGGAGAGGTAGAGGAAAGCTAATCGGATACTTAGACTCTAACTATACAATAGACAAAGCAGACAGAGTCTTAATCCTTAGAAGCATCTTCTTCCTCTATAGAGCCCTAGTTTCTTAGATAAGTAGGAAGCAAAAGTCTGTTGCAACATTAACAATAGAAGCTAAGTATATAGCTATAAATGCATGTGTAAAGCAATCTTAGTTCCTAGTAGCGCTTCTTAGGGAAATGGATTGTGCAGGGTTAGTAGGAGAATGCTCCTTTCAACCAACTATAAAAGTATACCCTAATACTATAAAGGAGCTGAGACCAGTCTAGCTTATAGGAGACAACTAAGCTACCTTAACTCTTATTAAGGATACCTATACCTATAAGAGGTTAAAACATATTAATGTTGCATACAACTATATTAGGCATCTCTAGTAGTAGAGAAAGATTGTAGTAGAGTATGTTCCAACTAAAGAGATAGTTGCTAATAGCCTTACTAAACCAAAGAATAGGCCACAGTTCTAGGAGTTTGTAAGGCAGCTCTAGCTTGCATAAGGGATATAGGGAAGTACAGGCAGAAGACTATCTAGCCTAAGTAGGAGTGTTAGAAAGTGCAGCCCAGTTGGACATTCTAAGAGACACTTTGGGACACCAGATTAGGTAACATAGGTTATGTAACACTAGGTTATATGACTTAGCTAATGCCCCATCTCAGGAGTAAGATGCAACCTGTATATAACAACTACAATTACAACGGTTAGTTCCTACCTATTACTCCGCCCCTCTCCTACTTAAGCCGCATCGAGCGACGACCCAAACACCCAATTTCAACAGTTTAGTATATATAATAGCACTAACCTAGGCTTATAACGTATTAGATTCCTAAGTGAATCTCGCGGCTATCGGGGGCGCTAAGGGACCCTCTCGCTCGTTAACGCAGGTGCGCGAAAGGATACAGAAACTATCTATACTAATAAATAGTATATAAAGGGGTGCCAAGCGCCCGGGCCGGGCCGGGCCTCCGGGACTTAGCTTAGACAGGCCTAAGTTGGTATTAGAATCCAACATTAGATATCTTTTATTGCTTCTATAGTAAAGAGTGTAAGGACCAGCGCTAGCGCTGCCTTAGGCAGTGTTAGGTAAGCGCCCTAACACGCTAAGACTCGACAGGGGCGCCCTCGCCACGTTGCATAAAAGCCTAGCTTGCTCCTATTTCTTCTTACTCTTTCCTTTCCTCCTTAGTTTAGAGTCTTCGTCTATAGCATCTAATGCAATAGGTTCATCCCTATGCTAGCGATCGTAACACTACTCTAAACTTACTCTCTTTACTGTGGAAGCAATTAAAAGATATCCACCCAACACTACTCGCTGCACTCCGGTGCACAATACTGCGTCGGCTATATACGACGATAAACTAAGCTACAGAACTAACCTAATTACGTAGTTAATACCGACGAATAGCACCGTCCAACCGACACGTAGGTCCGCTAGACTCCTACAGACGAGAAGGACACCCGGAGAAACGAGCAATAGCGAAGATACTATTATCGTTAGACCCGCGAACATAGAGCTAACGACGCCCGTTTAAGCCCACCGTAACCTAGAGCTAGAGACGCCCGTTATACTACATCCCGACGACATAGAGCTAGAAGTGCCCGTCGTTACTAGTATCGAGACACATTCCGAAGAGAGAATAGACGACTCGAGTACCGCTACGATGTCTAAGGATATGCCCAACCTATAGACGAGTATAGCAGAGCTCGCTGCAACAATCGCGCAGCTTTAATCTGCCCTAGCCTCCGTTTAATAGGCCACCCTACAACCGGCGACTAATAGCCGCACTAATCCGAGGATTACTCTAGAACAAAGCATTTATAGTAAGAACTTCCGGCCTACTAGCCTAGTAGCAATAAAAGAGTTTATGCTATATAGATCTAACTAAGATGCTAAGAACCCGAGATACGATAGAAAAGCAAGGGAATTAAAGCAAGATCTAGGAAGATTTAGCGGAGACAAAAGTACCTTTAACTACTAGGTGTTCAAAATCGCTAGCAAATTCCGCCGAGACGACGAGACGTTTAAAACCGAGAGGGACCGCATGGATTGCCTTTTTAGCATACTCGATAGCTATCCGACCGAGCTACTCGAAGGACGGTATATGTCCGAGGAGATACCCTTCTTAGGTGTAGCTAAAATAATAGCTACTCTCTTAGCCGTGTTCTATAACGAAAATTAGGACTTAAAGGTAAGGGAGGAGCTACGGGAAATAATATACGACCTAAGTAAAGCCGACGGTGTCGATATCTATTAGTTCATCGGGAAAATAAATAGTCTCGCAGATAAGGCGAATATCTACCGAGACGACCGAAAGAAAGTACTCTAAGAACACGTACCTGCTACGTTAGGAACCGAACTGCTCTCGAAGTCTAAGGACCCTAGCACCTTGTACGAGACCTTCTATACATATGTCGCGGACGCCGCGTTAAATCGATAAAGAGCTTACTAGGAACGCAAACTTACTAAACGAAACGCAGCCCCGACAAAAAGAGCCGACAAACCTATACGCCGCTAGTTAAACGAACGAGAAAGACCGGCTACGGAAAAGGGAACCGCAGAGAAAGATAGGACGAACGACGCTAGCTCGGATTAAGAAAGAGCCCGACTAAAGGCCGCCGACCTATGCTTTATCTGCAAAAGAGCTAGACACCGCGCGAAACAATGCCCGGATTACAAGGTCGTCGCGAAGCTCTTAGCAAAGCTAGATAACGACGAGAGCGCAACTTCCTTGTCGACTAATTCGTCTTCGTCTTCAGAATCCGAGACGGAAAACTAGGACGGCTATCGGAAGTCTCTACGATAGCCTAAGTACCGCAGATAGCTATAGTCGGTAGATCTTAAAACTCGAATACCTTTATAAGAAGAGTTAACCTCTCTATCGATAGTATCGGTGTTAAGGCGTGGAAGCCTGGACTATTAAGGCGTGGAAGCCTAGACGACGAAGTTAAGAAGTAAGAGCCTTAGAAGGCGAGAGGTAAGAAGTGGTCTGGAAACCAAGAACTAGGTTTGGTGTATAGAACGAAACACGAAGGAAGAAGAAGAGGTGTAGGAGGCACCTCTAACTAAAATACATACGGCGTAGGCAAACGCAGGCCGGGCTGCGTTTGCTCCCTTCCATTTACCTTTGTCTTATCCTCCTTTGTCTCTTTTAGCGCCTGTGTTTGACAAACCTGCGCATCTATGCTCGCCGGCGGACTGTAGTCCGGCCGGTCCGTTTCTATTCCGCGGGGTCTCTAAGCGTCGGCAAGAGATCCCTAGAGGTTCGATCCTCGGTCGGGACGCTAAACGGCAGGGTCGGTTCGCGCGTTCGATCCTCGTTCGGGACGCTAAATAGTAGGGTCGGTTCGCGCGTTCGAATTCGGGTCGGGACGAGGACCTGCGCGGTTTTCAGATCCTACTAGGGTGTCTTCCATAACAATCGGTCTATAAACTTACGCCCTCTACGATACTAGAGCAGATATTTCACTATCGATAACACCTAGCATAGCTTCCAAACTCGTTACGAAATTAGGCGCGAAGAAGGAACTCCTATCCAAACCGCTCGTACTTAGCGATTTTAACGGCACTATTACCGCTTAAGCTACCTACTAAATCCGAGCAACCCTCGAGATCGATAGCAGAAAGTTCCCGAAGCAGAAGTTTATTATTATCCCGATAGCGAATAAGGTGTTTATTAGACAAAACTAGCTTACGAAACAAAACGTATAGATGCACTCTACGACCCGCACCTTCTCGTAGCCTAAGGAGAAGCCTATACTTAGCTAACGACCGAGCATTATTATATAGTCTACAACTCTGCCTCTA
This sequence comes from Cercospora janseana, assembly GCA_026725115.1. Lineage (NCBI taxonomy): Eukaryota > Fungi > Ascomycota > Dothideomycetes > Mycosphaerellales > Mycosphaerellaceae > Cercospora > Cercospora janseana. Next base: position 4,335,496 of record CM049098.1, read on the forward strand.
GATATAAAAGCGCAAGAAGACATCGTTCGCCGGGACCGGCTAATAAAACAAGAAGACCGTTAGCTAAAGGTTTAAAAGATCCTCTAAAATCCTTAGAGAACTATAGAATTAAAGGCGACGGTCGTAGTAGTAGTCTCACCTAGCGACGACGTAGCTAAATGCCTTCGAGAAATCGAAGAAAACCCCGACAAGAGCGCTAGAAGCAGCAAAGAATGCCCGAGGTCGCTATACTATTAGAAGAGGAGGGTCGCCCTACGGTTAGCTTAAACAAGCTTACCGTCGACCCAAAAGCATAGAACAAGACATTTAACGGCTAGCGTATTCTATTCCCTAACAGTAAGGACCCCGAACACATCGCTAAAGTCCGTACTAAACTGCCTTAAGAACTCGCGCACCTAGAAGGATTCTTCTTAAAGAAGGCTTTAACTAAATTGCCTCCTAGTCGCCCTAGATTTAACGTTGTCCTAGAACTTTCTAAACCCCTCGAAGGCAAGCCCTCCTAATACCTAACTCCGTTCGCCTTCTAAGAGCTAGAAAAGCAGATAACGGATAAGCTGCTCCGCATTAGGTTTATCGAGAGATGTATAGCTAACAAACCCGCGCTAACATTATTCGTACCGAAGCCGCATTCCGAAGAACGACGCTTCTGCGTAGACTACCGATAGGTTAACTAGTTTATCGAGAACCGATAAGTACTCGCCCCTAACGTCTAAGGTACGATTAGCCGTTATAGGCTAGCTAAACGTATAACGAAGATTAAAATCGTTCGCGCGTTTAATCGACTACTTATAGATGTGGGATCGCGGTACCTAACCGCTTTTACTACCCGGTAAGGTACATTTTAATAGAAGGTCCTCCCATTCGGTCTTAAAGTGGGTCCAGCCTAGTTCTAAGCCTTTATTAATGCGCAGCTAAACGAGCTTCTCGATCTATTCGCTAGCGCCTATGCCGACGACATCCTAGTCTATATAGAAGGTAACGAGCAAGAGCACTTCGAGCACGTAGAAGAAGTAATCTATCGATTGTATAAGGCTAACCTCTAAGGAGATATTAAGAAATCTCGCTTCAACGTATAAGAGGTAGACTATCTCGGTATAATCTTAGAGGCTGGTTAAGGAGTCCGCGTCGATCTAGAGAAAGTCGCTGCTATTAACGACTAGAACTAGGAAGATCTTAACTTAAAACTAGCTATCCGCTTATTTCTCGGCTTATATAATTAGATCCGCTTATTCTGCTACTACGCTAGCTAGATCGCGGAGCCACTTAATCGACTTCTCAAGAAAGACACCCCGTTCGAAAAGGGGCCCGAGCAAAGGCAAGCCTTCGAAACACTTAAGAAACTAGCTACCGAGGCACCCGTTCTCGCCTTCTATTAACCTAGCCGACCGACGAAAGTAGATACCGATGCCTCGGACAACGCGACTAGAGGAGTTATCTAGTAGCAATAGGAAGACGGTGCGTAGAAACCGATCGGCTACTCTTCGAAAACAATGTCTGCAGCCGAACGGAACTACCTAATCTAAGATAAAGAACTACTCGCTGTCGTTAATACTCTTAAAGACTTCGAATTAGCTCTTTAAGGTACAAAGTTCGTCGTATAGACCGATTACCAAGCACTAATCTACTAGTCTACGAAAAAGTTGCTATTAGCCCGCTAGATTCGCTAGTCGTACTACCTAGCTAACTTCGACATCACCTACCGCTACTAACCTAGTAAGGAAAACGTAGCCGCTAACGCTCTATCCTATAAAACAATTAACAACCTAACTATTAGGGCACATAACCTACAAGACCGCACCTTCGCGTTAATCCCGCCTAACAAGATAGAGGCTATGCTAACTAATCCAACAGACAAATTAGCTAGTATTAGAGCCGTTACTCCCATCTAGTGGCACGGTGCCGACCTAGTTAATGTTATCGTCGCCGAGAACGAGAGGCAAGCCCTAGGTAGACACGATAGCCGCCTAGTCGTCCCCGAAACCACCTCTAACGGAACTCTCTTCCTTCGTACGGCCCTAATCCGGGAGGCATACGAACCGAACACCTTCGCTTACGCTAGATAGAACAAGATAGTCGCCCTGCTAAGGAAAGACTATTAGTGGGACTCCTAGAGCAAAGACATTAAAAGGTATATTAGGAACTATAGAGAGTATAGAAGGAACAAGATACCTAGAGACAAAACGCTAGGCCTCTTGCACCTACTACCTATTCCTAAGCACGTCTAGGAGCACGTCGTCGTCGATAGGAAGAGCATGCTAAAGGATAACTAAGGATACGACTACGTCTAGGTTTTTGTGTATTGGTTTAGTAAGCTTATTACCTCGCTCCTTAGACGAAAGGAGGATACTACGGAAGTACTTACTCGTAGATACTACTACGCTCTCTATCGCTTCCTTAGGATGCCCTACGAATAGATTACGGACAACGCTAGCTCTTTTATCTCCGAGTTCCTTAAGACGATAAACAAGCTTACTAGTACCAAATATCGCCGCGGTAGCCCTCGACACCCCTAAACTTAAGGCAGTATTAAAATAACGAATATAGAGCTTAATTAAAAGCTGCGATTCTATGTCGACAAATATTAAACCTAGTAGAGACAACATCTCCCTACTCTTAATATAGCTTACAACTCGATACAATACTCGGCTATAGGAATGTTACTCTTAGAAGTCCTACTTAGTACTAGCCCTCGGAACCCGCTATTACTGCTATTACTAGAGAGCAACCTTACGTCGACCTAATAGTAGAGGAAAGCGACAGAGATCGTTTAGCAAACTCGACAAGTCTAGGAACTCGCACGATAGAATGCTATAGCTATATAAGCGAAAATGGAAGTTTAGGCTAATCGGAAACGCCGCTAAGTCGACTTTACTATTAGAGATCAAGTCTACGTTAGTAAGAAGGGATTTTTAATAGAAGCGCCTACGACAAAGTTAGACTCGTAGAACGCTAGGCCGTAGACTATTCTAGAAGAAAAGGAGTATAGTTTTATCCTTAATACGCTATCGTAGTATAAAGGAAGCAGACTATTCTACGCCGATCGCCTCCGTAAGGCTGCCTAAGATCTACTACTATAGTAACACGTCGAACCCGAATCACCTATCGAGATTAACGGAGAGCTAGAATAGGAAGTCGAGAAGATCCTAGCTTTACGTCTATTCGGAAAAAGGTAGAGACTCCAATATTAAGTTTCGTAGACAGGACTAGACCTAGACGAGACGTAGTATTTAGTAAGTAATCTAAAGAACTCCCCTACGCTGCTCGAAGCATTTTATCGAGAGAACCTAGAGGCAGCCGGCCCACCGAAAAGACTTTAACAATAGATCCGGAACGCAGCGGAAGACAAGTTTGAGACAGACGAGCACGAAGACGATAATGTCGCTAAATACGGGGCAACCGGGAAGAGGACGAGGAAACGACATACTATAAGGCACGTATAACAATTAAGCCTTCCGACTATCTAATAATCGGGGCTTGGAAGGGGGTAGTATAAGGACTAGCGCTAGCGCTGCCTTAGGCAGTATTAGGTAAGCGCCCTAATACGCTAAGACTCGATAGGGCGCCCTCGCCACGTTGTATAAAGCCTAGCTTACTCCTGTTTCTTCTTACTCTTTCCTTTCTTCCTTAGTTTAGAGTCTTCGTCTATAGCATCTAATATAATAGGTTTATCCCTATACTAGCGATTATAACAAAGAGAGCGAGTTTAGAATAGTGTTACTATCGCTAGTATAGGGATAAATCTATTATATTAGATGCTATAAACGAAGACTCTAAACTAAGAAAGAAAGAGTAAGAAGAAATAGAGTAAGCTAGGACATATGTAACGTAGTAAGGGCGCCTCTGTCGAGTCTTAGCGTATTAGGCGCTTACCTAACACTGCCTAAGGCAGCGCTAGCGCTAGTCCTTACATAATATAATTGTTACGGGCCTAGCCTAGGCCTTCCGAGAGGAGCGCGGCTTCTCCCGCCGAGAAGAGTTTTCTTCGATAAAGAAAGGAGAAGTCTTCTCTTTCCTTTCTTTGTCCTACGTCTTGTCTAAATACCTGCCTATAGGTTACGTAGTTCCGCGAATACGACTCTGTCCGACCTACCTTCTCGCTCTCTACCTACTGCCGGCCCTCTCTCTACCTACTGCCGACCGAAGCCCGTTACATTACGTAGGACCTACCCTTAGAGAGCGAGAAGACTCCGCTTCTACGACGACTCCGTATCGCCTGTCTTTCTGCGACGACTCCGCCTCTGCGACGATTCCGTGTCGCGTGTCTCTCTGCGACGACTCCGCCTCTGCGACGATTCCGTGTCGCCTACCCCTGCGACGATTCCGTGTCGCGTGTCTCTCTGCGACAACTCCGCCTCTGCGACGATTCCGTGTCGCCTGTCTCTGCGACGACTCCGCCTCTCCGACGATTCCGTGTCGCCTGTCTCTCTGCGACGACTCCGCCTCTGCGACGAGTCCGTGTCGCCTGCCTCTGCGACGATTCCGTGTCACCTGCCTCTGCGATAACTCCGTATCGCCTGCCTCCCTATAATAACTCCGCTTCTGCAACGACTCCGCTTCCGTAACGACTCTGCTTCTACGACGACTTCGCCTCGATAACTCTACTCCTACCTACCCGAATTCCGAGGAAATTTTTTTCCTACTCTACCTATACTTCCGCCTTCTCTAGAGAGAGAGGGGGTAATTTTATATCGTCGGGACGACGATTATTAAGAAGGGGATAGAGGGCCGAGAAGAGATAGCTATCTACCGAAGGGATAGTATCTCGGAAAGGCTAAGAAGAGATAACTACCTACCGAAGGGGTAGTATCTCGAGAGAAGTATACGAGAGGATACCTATAAGTAGCGAGGTTACCTATCGAGGGGAGATAGGTAACGAGCTATAGTTATAGTATCGCGATCGATACTTCGAGGTATAGCTTTCGAGTAATAGCGAGAAAGGGAAAAACGAAGTTTTTTTTTCTCTTTAGGCTATAGGTAGGGACTACCTATAGGTTAGGAGGGGGTAGTGTTACGGGCCTAGCCTAGGCCTTCCGAGAGGAGCGCGGCTTCTCCCGCCGAGAAGAGTTTTCTTCGATAAAGAAAGGAGAAGTCTTCTCTTTCCTTTCTTTGTCCTACGTCTTGTCTAAATACCTGCCTATAGGTTACGTAGTTCCGCGAATACGACTCTGTCCGACCTGCCTTCTCGCTCTCTACCTACTGCCGGCCCTCTCTCTACCTACTGCCGACCGAAGCCCGTTACAATAATAGGTTAATCCTATACCTAGCGACCGTAACACTATTCGTCGGTATTAACTACGTAATTGGGTTGGTTCTGTAGCTTAGTTTATCGTCGTATATAGCCGACGTAGTGTTGTGCACCGAAGTGTAGCGAGCGGTGTTAGGTAGATATCTTTTACTTGCTTCTATAGTAAATAGATATCTTTTACTTGCTTCTATAGCAAATAGATATCTTTTACTTGCTTCTATAGCAAATAGATATCTTTTACTTGCTTCTATAGCAAAGAGGGTGAGTTTAGAGTAGTGTTATAGTCGCTAGGCATAGGATGAACCTATTGCATTAGACGCTACAGACGAAGACTCCAAACTAAGGAAGAACGGAAAGGAAGACAAAAGGGCAAGACGAAAGCGGAGCAAGCTAGAGATATATGCCACGTGGCGGGCTGCGTCCGACGAGTCTTGGCGTCTTGTAAGTCCATATAGTGGTGCCTAAGGCAGTGCTGGAGCGCTGGTCCTCACACGCGCTACGGTCGACCCTATGCTTTCTTGCTGTTGCAGATATATTCGGCTTAACTTGTTTACTTAAATCATTAATTGCTAGCTGCATAGAGTCCATAGTTGCGACGTAGTACTATAAACAAAAACACCGCAAAATCAGAAAAGTGTAGTGTCACGTGCGGCTGTGCGTCACGTGTTCCCCACTTCTATGCCAAATCGCCAAGACAGCCTCTTCCCCGGGAACACAGATGAGGTCATCCGGCAAATAGAATGTCAAAAATGAAGGCTTCTTCAGAAAAGAATGATGTCCGTCGTCCAATCGTAACGTGCGTCAGTTCCTGCACGCATACCTTTTCTCTTCTTTGTGCAGGAATTTCTTTGATCTCCTTCAATGTTTGGTCGACTGTGCAATAGCCACAAGTAGATGAATTCTTCAACCCATCCGCACTCCTTTTCTGTGCCTCCTCGTGATGAAACGGAGCAATCCAGTTATCGGGTCGCGAAAATTCTCATGAATCCATATTCACTATTGAGACTTCTCGCGTATGCTGCTACTTTCCAGAACTTTTCTGTTGCCATCAACCCAGGGCGTGAAAGCCAGTCGAGCTCGCAGCCGGATCCACGGTCCAAGTATGAAGGGCAAGAGGAAGTAGCATTATCTTACAGCATCAGTAAGCCCCTGTCAAGCTCTACTCTCTTTCCATCGGCAGGGCGCATGTTCTCAGACAGCAAACGTTTCCGGGCCAAGACTGCCCTTGCGTGTTTGACCGCCAGGAAATTGGTTTGTGAACATGCCATCATCTTGTGCAGTATCACTTCCGCCATGTACTGCCTCGCGACGCTTCAACAGGGTATACAAATTCATCAGCCAGAGCGATCGTACGCCGTGGGGACATCGACAGGATGGATTGAGGACGAGCGGAAGACTGCTCTGTACGTCCAGTTCGTCTTCTCGTACTAGCTTTCGACTATCCCACAGCCCGAAGCGGACGTGACAGAGCAGTAAGCCGCTCAGACAAAAACACTTCTGCGGATACCTACTCTGGCTACGTGGAAAGTCTAGCATACAGCGTACGGCCGGAATTCACAAACGCTGATGTCGAGACGACGTGCCTCCTTTGCGTCATACGGGACGGGACTGATTTCGCGGATTCTGGGTCTCGGAGCTTTCGTAGGAGGCCGTCGCCCGTGCAATCTTTGGAGAGGAGGCAAAAGTTCTGTTCATTCGACTGGTGGATGTCCGGCATGTGAGGGACGCGACAATCGGGTCCATGGCGTTTTGTGATGACTATGTCTTCACCGGTCACTGGCATGATGCGTCGTCACCCACAGGGGATGGGATGCTCTGATTGAGCCTTATATTGATTGTGAGTATAATGAGGGATGAATCGAAATATTCAGATGAGAGCAATTCATTACAAGACCAGCGGAAAATACTGTTTTATACGATTCTGTGGCTATACCCAACATGCGCCGCCCACGCTAAAGAGACCGATTGCCGAGTCGAAGGAAGCTCCGTGTGCGAGACTCACTCCTCAGCAGGTGGTCGACATCAACCAAAAGGGGTATCTTCTCCGCTTATCGCCCTCACTGGCGTCCAGTGCCCCCTCGGCGCATCGTCACGACGCAGTCCTGGATACGGCCACGCAGGGTTGACGGTAATCGTGGCAAGGCGCTCCTCAGGCGTCATGCAATTCCACTGGATCCGATACCAAGCATGAGTCCAGATGATCACTCGCTCCTGGCAGTCATTTCTCTGCCCTATGTAGGCTGCGGGATCGGCTTGAGTTCGAAGGGCTGCGATACGTTGCTGTGGATTGAGGATGTGGAATGCTGGCTCGCCGAGGTCGAGGATCGATATGGTGGCATTGTCGTCCATGTCTTCGTCATCTTCGTCGAGTAGCACGTAGTGGTCGGAGAAGGGATCGTCGAGAGATTCGTGATCTTCGTCCTTGCTCGAAGGGTACGAACCATCTGAGCCAGACATCTCTGAGCGATTCTCACTATCCTCATCTTCTCCATCTCCGATGCCGTTGCCATGATCGTCGCTTTCGAAGCTCGAGTCCTCGTCATCGAGATTCTCGTACTCAGCGAGCATGTCTCCGAGGTCATGCTCCGGATGCTTATATCGATCTTCGGCCTCACGATCAGCCCGAAGCCATTCAAGTTCAGCGAGATGGCGCTGGTAGGCAAGCTCTTCGTCGCTCAGATATGCGGGAGACGTGCAAGTTGCCAGCGATGTAGGCCATCTGACGCTGATGCTGTCCCATGGATGGAGCTCCAAGTGCTGTGCTGCCATCTTGTTGTTGGAGTCGGGATTTGTTCCTCCTCCGTGCATCGCTCGTGGCTTGGAGCGTTTGTGATGCGGACTGAGGCGAATTATGGAGATATATGTTAGGCAGACATGTTTGTATAGAACCGTTGTGCCAGGTGAATGTAAGAAGACAAGGACGTTGTTCTCGAAGGTAATCACCTCCTCGATTTGGGCTCTGCTCGGTGACATTTGGCTTTAGTAGGTGTTGCAAGATTCGCAGCTTTTCTACTATACATTGCACAGAGTAACAAAAGCGATGAGGGGGGGCGAAGTTGGGCTGTGGCAGACTGACATATTCTGCGGCGAAAAGATAACTTCAGTGACGATGAGCTATGCCGGGAAACGGGGACCCAAAGGGAGTGACATGGGTCTCTGCCTCTATGAGACTACCACGCAAATGTCTCTTCCTCTATTTCCAATCTTCGACGGGCACTGTCCGATCTTGGGCCCGTAGCCTCGAGAAGAAAAGGTTGGCATTCGCAACGACCTTCGACTCCGCCGACTACCAGCCATGAACCGAGTCCATACTGTTGCGAATCCCCGCCAATCTCCAAGCGTCTCGAACAAAGCCTTGTCGCTCTCGACGCTGTACGATTTTCAGAATGAAAACAAAAGTCTACGCACAAAGGCATTGTAACAGACAAAGAAGCAACTTCATACACCTCAAAGAAGTCTTCAGAGCATGCTCTACCCCGATGTCTGCTGCAAAAAGGTATAAATCACATGCCATTTCCACTCTTCAGTCAACCCTCCTCCCTCATATCCAACCAACCTTGACAGCAAGACAAGTGCCGGCACTTGTTCCTGCTTCACATCAGACCATGGCTTCCACCAACTCACACAACACCACCTCCCACGCTGCTGGCAGCGTCATGTCCTTCAGACTCAAGCGCCGATGCCCTTCCATCCTGACCATCCCCGTCTCCTTCAAGAATCAAGGTCCGTTTGACGTGGCTGATAAGATTGAGACGGAGTTTCGGGAATGGATTAGGGAGAACTGGGACATAATGTCGCCTGTGGACAGAGAGGCTCTACTCGCGCTGACTTCGCCCGTGGTGAAGGATCCGCGTGCTGCTCCTGCGGCTCACGGCGTGATGTCGTTTCGGCTCAAGCGACGATGTACTTCGATTGTGACCAAGCCGGTCTCGTTGGAGAGTTCCGGCTCGTTTGCTGTGCCGGGTTCGAGCAAGAAGCGGGCTCGAGGGAGTATTTGGAAGCGTTGGGATCAGATGCCCGCCGATTTGCTCGCGCTGACATCGTCGCAGGTCACTGTGCGAGCTCCTGCTCAGTATTACAAGGATGCCGCTTCGCTTGCAGCGGTTGCTGAGGCAGTTCGCGCGGCTGTCATGTTCTCTTCGTCGAAGAAGAAGCGAAGCAATAAGATGAGAATCGGAAAGCCTTGAGGGATTTGAAGTGCAGCTGTTGCGAATCTCCATTGGAATCTATATCGTTCGCATGTCAGTCCTCATTACAAATTACATAACTCGCTCCTCGTCGTGGTCTCATATTGATCCAAATCTTGTCGCGCTTCCACAATCCCCTGCCATTCAATCGGACCTCCGCCCATCCCAAAAGCCTCTTCTGCGCGCGAGCACTTCCGCAGGCAGATTCTGAGACAGTGCCCTTCCCTCTCCATTATACCAACCTGGCGTACAAGTCGACATCAGCGTCCAGAGATTCCCCCTCTTCTCCACTTCATCTCCCCACTTCTTCACCGCTGCTAGTCGCCTCGATGACGACTCGTTCACCCGGCTTCGCGCTTCTAGAGCCTTCTTGATCGTAGTCGCCATATCTTTGCCATGATGTCGTATGTGGACGTGGAATTGAACGAAGTTGCCGCTCCTCGACCAAGGTGTCCAAACACATTGGGAAAGCCAGGGATGGCGAGGCCGAAGAGGGGAGCATCTTGCATGTCTCGCCACTTGCGATCCGATCCGTACTGAGGTCGTCTTTTCCAAAGGCTTTGGCACCGAGTGCTGCGAACGGGGAGCCGAGGTTGGTGAGAGTGAAGCGGAAACGGTAAACCCGTTGGCAGGACGAGAGCGTTGATCTCATGCTCGATCACGTTGAAGACGAAGCCATGTGCGGTGAGGGCATCGGGACCTTTGCCATTGGTGTCGATGAGAGTCAAGTGGGGTCTGTTCAAGGTTTCGAGGTACTCGTCGTGCCGGGTGGGCCGTTTACACCAGCTGTTGTACGACGGCGTGAGCTTCTCGACGACCTTTTTGTCCCTGACTGTATCTGTGATGCGACGCCGCATGGAGTCAGTCGGTGTGCTGGATGTCATGGCGGAAACAAGCCTCGAAGAGCTTCTCGGACTGATCAGTACCAATTGTGCCGAACCGAATGGATTCGATTAGGCCGCTGGCGGAGGCAAGGCGTATCCATCCATCATTCACCAGATTGCCGTCAAAGGCTCCTGGGGCGTTGACAATGTAAGCGTTGGAATTCCGAGCTCGCTTCCGCTGCCAGTCTAGCCCGGACAACTGGAACACCATCTCTGCGGATGTCTGTCGCCGGTTTCGCAGGCCACAGTAGCATGGTGTACGCTGAATTACGCAGACGTGTTTGGCCCATTTGGCAAGCTCAGAGATGACTTGAATCGCAGTCGCGCCAGTGCCGATGATTGCAACCTTTTTGTTTCTCAAATTGACCATCTGCTGTGCATTCTGGCTGCCTCCGGTTTGGTTGTAATCCCAGCGTGACGTGTCAAAGGCATGCTTGTGAGCGCGAAACGCTTCCGAGCCTGAAAGACTCGGTACTTTGGGGGTATCCAAGATAATTCTCCGACTATCACGAATTCGGCAGAGACGGCAAAGTCTTCGCTCTTGCTCGCATCGCCCAGTGAGCGTTTCAGTTGTACAGCCCATGCACTCTTGCTTTCGTTCCCGACCTGGGATGCTAGGTTCGTGCAGAATTTTGCCTAAAGGTCATAGAATTGTGCGGCTCTCTCGCATTGCTCGCGGATCTCAGCGCTGTGTGAGTATTTGTGCTTTGGTATGTAGCCTGTCTCCTCGAGCAGGGGAAGGTAAAAGTAGCCCTCGATATCGCACATGGGTCCGGGATATCGGTTGCAGTACTATATTGATTGCAGTACATGACGAGACCATCATGTCAGAACATATATGGGAAGCTGGAGCGCACGCTCACACCTACCAACTCCCACCAAAACCGCCAGCGGTGTCGACGAGCGCACCAAGCGAGCAGCGCAAGAGAGGCCGGCTAGACCTGCTCCGGCAACGAGAGAATTGATGCTGCTCTCCTCTCGTAAAGGAGAATTTTGAATGCGACAGTCGTCATAGTTGATCCAAGGATCTTTGACGAGGTCGTGGAACCCTGGCGATCTGAAGTCGGTGCACTGCTTCAATGGGTTCTTCCTCAGGCGCTTGTCACGCACTTGGGCATAGCGCCTTCGGAGGTCTTCTGCGGTGATCATGCTGCGAAGGTTTGTTGTCGGCGCGGTGTCCAGGAAGAGACTGAGGCGAGCCGATGGTGAGATAGCCGAGCTTAAGCAGTGCGTATCACATATATCCTTTCCCCAAAGTTGGGAGAAGCACCAAGTTTCTGGTTGTCGGCCTGAGAAAAATATCTTGTGAATTTGAAAGAGTCCGTCCCGCTTTCCGCACCGCTATATTATGAGTCCTTGATGCAGCCAGCAGCACTTTCGACGCCAAGAATGCTAGCTTGACATTCTGTAGTAGGTGAGGTGTAGTTCCGTGTCCTCAGGCACAGTGCTGGAGTCGAGACAAGGGCAGCCTGCATGATGGAACCTCTCATTCCTGGACATCAGTCGGCTTGTGACGCTGAAGGCATTCGGGACAGCGGATCAGCTCGACTTCTGATATGTTGGCCAGTCGTTCCGCTTTCCTCGTATTGGCATGGACATGGTGAAAAGACCAACACAGAGATGCAAATGCCATGAGTCTTGACAGGTTTCAATTTCCTTAGAAACTTGTCAGCCAAGAACAACGAACATGGAGTTTCAGCCAGTCGTTAAGCACTTTCTCTTCTGACATGATCGCCTGACCATATGAAAAGAGTACCCAACATTCGGCCTCCGGTCCGGGCCGGGACGAAGTCCGACTCGGCTCCACTTCTTCCGAGCTTGATGCCTCAGGCTTCAAAGCTGCGCAACATTCCCGTCCTTGAGATGTAGAGTTCGGGAATACTTGGAATGAACCATACCACCACCCACGACCGAAAGAATTCTTCCCTCGGCTATGGCCAAGCGTCCCACCGCCAGAGCGCGAGCTTCTCGTGCCACCACTTCATCCACCACTCCCGCCCTCGCCAACCTCAAGTCCGAATACCTTCTTTCCCATCAATCGACTTCTCGGTTGACCAAAAAGAACAAACGAGAGCTGAAGCACGATGCGCTCTTGGCGCGAGTAAGAGAAGGGTCTGGTATCACCAAGACGGGCAGAAGCAATGGCAGTGGGGTGTCAAAAGTCCGCAGACCGAACAAGAAACTCAGGACGGATCTGAATGATATGAAGAATGCTCTCGATGATGTGGAGATGGAGAGTGACGACATCTCTGGCGGCGGTGCGGAGAAGGACGGGGTGTATGCGGAGGACGAATGGGAAGGAGTGTCAGATACCTCTCAAAATGAGAATGGGAATGGCGGAGACGATGCAAATATGTCGATGGGCGCGTCCCTCACGGCCGGGAAACTCAGGCGACGGCGGCGAAAACTGCCAGCTGCAGAGGGAAAACTGGTGATGAAGAGTCTGAAGCATCGACCGGGGAGTATGAAGCGGAAGAAAGTGCTCGAGGAGAGGGAGATGGAGAGATTCAAGAAGAATTTAGCTGAGTTGGCGAAGGCGGAAAGTCGGGCTGGATCCGGTGCCGGCGTGGAGGGTGGAGGGAATGGAGAGCAACATATTCAGCAGCGGTGGAGGGTTCTGAGGGAGTTCATCGGCGGGACGATGGTGAGGGAGAAGGCGTTTGTTGGGACATGAGGAAGAGCGTGATATGAGAAGCAGCGAGCTTTCATGGCCTTCGAAACAGCCAGACACACACCAAGAAGGAGAGATCATGCATGACAGGGACGAAATTCCAGCATCCTTTCCAGCGACATCCTCAACGACAGCAGCCATGAGAAGCTCTTTCGGCGGGGATGCGGACGAATTGGAGAGCATTCCGTCCCATCTGGCGTGCAAAAACTGCTAGTGTGCCTCTCGACTTGGTACAAGACCAGCTCGTGAATCTGCAGGTGATTCCGCCATCGAAGCTAAGGCGCCTGCGATGACAGAACGCACCGTACCATCTCGAGACGATTTGTATTTGCAAAGACGAGGAAGAGGCAACAATGTACACAACCTTCCAGCAGAGTCGCAGTTCCTGATCCATGAGTATTTACTAATCAAGCTGATTCGGATCTGTTGCCTCCACATCATGTGTCCAGGAAGTCAATTCCGTGAACAAAACCGAACACAACTCAGAGTCTGCTATGGATTCTTCCCCGGTGCCCACAATCAGCTTCTCGTCAAATACCACCCATCAGTTCGAGGTCTCGCACTCAGGCTCCCAAAGCCTTCATTCCATCACCTATCCTCCGTCTCCTCCTCCGGATCCTTACACGGCGCAGCCTCCCACCCATGCCGCTTCTTCTTGCTACACAAGTGATACCCCATCCGACTCCACGCCACATTCACATGACCCAGAGAGTTCGTCACGACGCAATGGAACCACTCCCTCCCCTCCGACGCTGCTTGCACCGCCTCGCGCCCGCATTTGCCCGCCACTTCACGGATCGAGGTCCTGTGCACGATGGGCCCGAATTGGAAGACGTGCGAGCCGCAGGCATAGCCGTGGAGTTGTTGGTCTGGAGGAGATGGGTTAGTTGGGTGTGTGGGAAGGATGATGAGGGAGGTGGTGGGGATACTGTTCTTGTCGGTCGCCAGCATGAGGTGCATGTCTTTGACGCATTCGATGAGCGCTGTGCTGTTGGCGGTTGTTGCGTCGGAGACAAAGACCTCTTTGACCGGTTTCGCGGTGGCGAGGCTCGTGAGTGCTGTGAGGATGAGGAGGGATATTTTCATTCTGGCGGTATATGTGTGAGATACGAATCTCGGACTCGAGTTTCTGGATGTTGAAATGGCCCTAGATCTGCGCTTTCGATTGAGTACCGGTTTCTGCGCTTGAGCAAGCTTTGCAAAGTACCACGGACGAAATCTAAATCTTGACCAGCAAGATGAGCCAACCTCACTGCACGACACATACCATTGTGACCTCCACGGACGCCACCTGGACATCGAGCCCGAGTGTCCTGGAGCAGGGCCGGTGCCCAGTTTCTGGCCATCGAGCCGCAAGAGATCTTCCTGGAGCAACTACAGGATAAGACCCAATCCATGGGTTTCATGCCGCCGTCAGCCTAGCTGCCACTCAAGCAGCACCACGCGGGATTTTCTATATACAGACTCTGCTGTCACAAGCTTGTCTCGGAACATCGACTCATCTAGGGTTCGCGAGTTGTCCAGTGTCTGTCTGCGATGCTATACCGCAATTGCGCATGTGCTGTCGCGCGCATTGTCGCGGGCATCTTGGCGGTCAAGGGAAGTAAGAGCTCGACAGCTGGCTGCTAGCGGCCTGAGGTGCAGAGGAACAAAGTGCCGAGCAGAACAAGAATTCCATGCGTCGCTCTTGTCATTCCGCATGGTTCTCACAGTCTCCACCGGCATCAGTGCGAATCCACGATCAGGATGACTGCCTCGAGAGCCTATACGTTCTTGTGGACCAGGCCGCTTGCAGGGACTGCCAGTCCTGCCAGGTATTCCACCTACGCCCTTTGCCTGCAGATTCACAACTTCTCTTGGTCACCATGGTCTCAATCATCGTAAAGAGGGTGGCAACTCCATAAACTGAGGCTATACGGGATCGATCCAGATCGTTGTCCTTTCTGGTCACTGTGTCGGCAGATCTGAGCTGGTTGTGGTGTCGTCATGCCCAATCATAACGAGAAGAAGTCGACGGGCGACTTACGACACGACAGAAACGGCTGAGCCCACTGATCGGCTGCAATGGCCCACTGGAGCTCATAGTCGACTCAAGGATCAAATCAAATGCGCAAAGTCAAAGGTATAGGATGAGTTCAGAATTGGTGCTATCCTTGAGATCGCGGAGGAGCTGGAAGGGATTGAAGCACACTGGACAGACTGCGATTGGTGAGAGGGATCGTGCACTGTTGGAAATACTAAAACGCTCCTCGAGAACCCGTTACCCCTTCGCACCGATGAGATCAATCGCCGTCTGACATCCTGCACAGCAACGCGGCGGGCGTGTCACCTCCGCAAAGCACACGCATTCTCTCACAGTACCCCAGACCAACACGGCGCACGACGGCCGTGTGCTTCGCATCGCTTGTCCCTGCTAAAGTTAATTGTGGAAGTACTCGAACTTTGACCTCTCTTCCAAGCGGAGCGAGCACCCCCGAACTCTTTTAGCGATTTTCGACCATGCAGGGGCAAGCCGGCGAACTGATGAAGCAGTACGACTTTTGGTAGAAGCAATTCTCTCTCAGCGTTCCGCGATTCGGGTCATGTCAACGCTCCATGAAATTGACAAGTGCATGCCGTTCCATCGAATGCAATACATTACCACACTCAACAGCATTGGAGCTCGAAGGGTTGCCAAGCCCATGTTCGCGTTCCAAGAACATTTCGACCAGGGAGCTATCGCCCTATCAGTGTGAGTAGAACTATCACATCTCCCCGCATTCTTCGGGCACAACGCACATGCAATCTTGTACCCACCAGCCTGGCCGATGGCGTGTCAGCACTCGATAAGACGCCGTAGGCACAAGATCGACGTCCGGGAATATCTCCAAAGTTTGGAATTCCCAGACGCGCTTGTGGCTACAGTCGGCACTTATCAGTACCTGTTGCACATGGCTTATCGTTCACTGCAGGGGTCTTGGCTGGAACGTTGCTCAGACCACGTTCCAACACGTGAGGAGCCATGTGTACATATGAACTTTCCTGGTCGCCGGAATCAGGTGCTTGAAAGCGTTTGAGAGCTCTGCGCTTCCATCTCGCCCAAATGGCGACTTCACGACTCAGACAGCGTGTGCAGAAGCTTCATGTTCCGCAGCCAGAGGCGGGAACTTATGCAATCGACCATTATACCTCGCCGGGTACTCGACTTCACTCCATTTCAACGCCTGCGTGCTGACCGACATACAGATCTGGTGCCTTTGACCGCAGATCGGTAAGCTGTGCATGCTGCAACACTTCAACCTCGTGCGCTCATACCGCGAGCCAGTCGAACATGGACCTCAAAAGACTATGTCTCGTTCTGGTCGACAGGCAGCTTCGCCATTTACAACTACTCGACGGGCTCCGCCCTCATCGCTTTTGGATTGAGCGGCAAACAGGCACTGGGAGCAGGCATCTTCTCGCCCATTGTGCTGGCGATCATGTGTGTACTGTGCGGCGTACGTGCGAGCATTCCTCGATTGTCGTCATGACATTACGATCACTGACTCGCTGTATTTGAGACGTTCAGTGGGTCGGAGGCAGTCATCACATCACCTACAACGTCGCCGCTCGGTCGTGCTGGGGCATGCGAGGCGTCTCCCTCCCGATCCTTATTCGCGTCCTGCCAGGCATCGTGTGGAATGGTATCGAGGGATGGTGGGGAGCACAAGCTATCTCAACCTGCATTGGCACGATGTCGCTATCCTGGGCGAACTGGAGCCATCCTCTTGCGGGAGGCACAATGGAGCTGAAGGTGAGGAGAAGATTCTTGGTACATTGCAATTAAAATGCTGATGAACGTTTCAGGATCTCATTGGCTGTGAGTAGCTCGGCGATACTGAGCTTGCACCATCGTACTGATCTTATGCAATCAGTCATCATCTACAACATCATTTGTTAGTGATTGTCTGCGAACACTCCGATAACCTCGAGGGCTGATACAGAATGCAGATGCCTTTGTGATCTGGCTGCCACCCGAGAAACTTGACAGGCCATTCATGATCTCATTCGGCTGCTTCACATGCACAGTCTTCGGTTGGTCGTAGTGTTCCATGTGAGGCAGACGTCAGCTGATCTCTGAGACTGCAGGCATCCTGATCTGGGCAGTCAAGCACGCACACGGGACCGGCGGACCGTACTTCGCCCATGACTACAAGTCAGATACTGTGTTGGCTGACTCGATGGGTAAGACGTACCAGCAGCATTCATACTGAGCCGCCAACTGACACGATGAGCAGGCTGGGCGGTCGTTTACGGAGCCACTGCAGTGCTCGGTAATATGGGAACCGTCACTCTGGGTCAAGCCAATTGGTGTCGCCTCTCCAAAATCAGCAACACGAAATCCATGACAGTGCAGGTTGTCTCCATGATCGTCTGCACATACTCTGCATGTACGTGAGCCGGTTTGGAATGTCGATTGCCACGTACTGACGGCAATTAGTCGCCATAGGTATCATCGCGACATCCGCAGCGAGTCAAGCCCTGGGCAAGACATACTGGCAACCCTACTTGCTGCTTCGAGAGATTCAGAAGTATCATAAGAACTCTTCTGGCTCCAGAGCTGGAGTGTATGTGTCTCCCGCAGTACTGACGCAACCCAGGTGGTGTAGCTGATTGAACGCAGGTTCTTCGCCTCTGCTGGCTGCGCTTGGGCACAGATTTGCGTCAATGTCATCTTGAACTCCACAGCAGTTGCGATGGATCTCCAAGCCTGGGCTCCAAAGTGGATGAACATTCGCAGGGGGTACGTCAATGACCTTACTGGACTGAGTGGCATTGCTAACGAACGTGAAAAGCGCGTATATCATCGCAGCTATCGGTATCGCTGTGAACCCCTGGCAGCTCACTGTCAACGCACAGACATTCATCGCGGTGCTCAATGGGTGCGACATTTCTGATCTGCTGAGTATTCTGCGAACCCTACGCTGACGACAGATCCAGGTTCGGAAACTTCTATGGGCCGTGTTCTGGGATCCTCGTCACGGATTTTTGGATCGTGCGCAAGAGACTCCTCAAATGTTTGTATGCCCTCTGGATCGTCATCGGGCTCAACTGATAGGTATACAGTGGATGACCTCTATCGCGGAAATAGCGACTCGATCTACTGGTTCTGGAAAGGGTTTAATTGGAGAGCTTATGCGGCTTTCTTCATTGGTATCATTCCTGCTATGCCGGGATACATCAGTACGTTCGTATTGCATCTCAAGGGATGAAGAAACCTGACTTTCGGTGCAGTAAGCATCAGTGATCTGACTCGCTCGCCGAATTCTGCGATGAAGCTCAGCCGGTTGGGGTTCCTGACAGGTGAGCGCCCTACAGACCACTCCCGCCTCTGCTTGCACTGAACACCATATAGGCTTCTTCATCTCGTCGATCGTATTCGCGACTCTGAGCACTCTCTTTCCGCCTCCGGGCATTGGTATTGGCACGAAGGGCCACAAGGAGGATGAACTTATCTTGCCCACAGCTTATCGCCAGGACTGCCCGACGCAAGGGCAGTATTCCAGGACTATCGCCGGCGTACCAGTCGACGGCGAGAGTCGGAGCGAGAAGTCGGATGGGCGTGAGAGCGATGAGAAGAGGGGTGGACGCTCGAGTGTCATAGTGCTGTGAGTCGTTTTTTGATGATAAGATCACAAGAGCACACCTAGCGACCCCTGCTACATGGCGGCGATGTACTCAGACTGGAGATTTTCATGTACAGAGACTAAACTACAACGAACGTTGCCATTTACGTACAGCTTCAAAGCAACAGTACTATGTTCGACCTGCCATCACTCACGCCCAAACGCGTGCAGTCTCGATCGGGCCTTCGACCTCCTCGTCTGTCCAGTCTTGGTCTTTCTCGTCTTCCCTGTTCACCAAAGGTACCCTCGTCCAACCCGGAAATGGCCAGTACACCAATTGTGTCGCACCCTTCTCATACTTGATGCGCTGTGTTCCAACCACGTCAGCCTTCTTACCCGCTTTCCACATCAAACACTAGTTATTGATTACACTGCCGTCTGGATTCAAATTGTCATTGGACGAGACGGCAGCAGGAGGGAACTTTGCGCCTTTTTCATATTTGATGCGCTGTTGTCAGAGAAGAGAGGAAAAGAAAATTAGTAGAATCAAGGAGACATTGAAAGATGTCACGTACCCAAGTCTGGCAACCTCCGTTGCCGTATAGTCCGAGTTTGAGGTTCTGCGCGCAGAGGTCGAAGAATTGGCCGCGGCAGATGGCCATTGGGACCCATTGGGGTGGATTACAGGATAGAAGTCCGGATCCTGGTGATTCTGTTAGCTGGCCGGTCTTGCGACAACCGCATTTCGCCCTAGGTGGTTTCGATCCATTGGAAAGGGACGAAAAGGTGGTGCATACCGTCGATCCAAACACTGCTGCCCTTCTCTCCGGCCACTCCAGCCTTGGCGTAATAGGATGGGACGACCATGTCCGTCTTGCCACCGCAGAACTTCTGAATCAGGCCAAACACGATCGGATGTTGTTCTTCACACGTGTGGCGATTGTCAGCTGCTACGAGAGCAACGCAGCCTAGGATCAGGACGAGCGCCGTAGCGATCAGCTTCATGATTGACGTGGATGTGGAGTGAAGTGATCAAAGTGGTTGAAATTCGCAGTGGAGTTTGTTGGCTTGGGGGTTACGGGGCTAACCTCTAATCTCTATGAGTGTGTCATCTCTCTTTGTATGTATTCTTGGTCACTTGATGGCCCGGTTTGATGTCACGAGGGGAGAGTCTTGGTATTGTTCTTTATTCCTGGCCATGTGGATTACAAAGAAAGAAGTGCGAGTGGCTGATTCCACCTTCGCAGCACAAAGACTTTCCCCGTATGCGTGACTCTGGTGATATGGCGATCATGACTTCTTGCTTCTTGTCACCCGCAATGTCGCTGTCTGCCCTTCATGACTCGAGATACTCTTGCTGTGGCCATGCCAACCTGCTGTTCGCCTCCAAAGTGATCTCGAACACCGAATCATGCATCGCGCAGGATGCCCCTCTCCCCGAAGAATCTTCCACTGCAAGTTGTAGTGCCACGACATCGACGATAGCTCGGTTGAATGCGCCGTGCTTGAAGACGTAGTTCCTCGACCCAAGATACTGGGCACGCGCAATGCTGTAGAGCCGTCCTGTGACCGCATTGCCTCTCACAGGGCTTGGCATATGTATGTACTCGGCAATGGTGATCGAGGGCAGCGCCACTTTCCTCGCTGTAACAGCAGCCGCGCCCATCTTGACCTTGGCGATGACGCGCAGTAGACGTCGTTGTTTGGCTGAGTCGCCGTCGACTCGAGCGAGATGGCGATTGATGCCCTCGAGGAACTCGATAAAGGAGAGGATGGTCGAGTGTGCGGAGAATGTGCCGAGTCTGGCGTTGATGGTGCGCTCTTGTTCTTCATCCTCTTGTGTGCGTTTCGGTTTGTACGTCGAGAGACCGCGCATTGCGGCGCAGTTGGTGAGAGATGCGAGCGGCACTGGCGCCGGAGCGAGTTGTTCGGCCATCTTTTCTTCTGGCGATGGTGGAAACTGGGGGTAGCAGGAGAATGAACTCGAGTGGCTGCGTCAGCGATGACTTGTATAAAGTTCGAGTGTTTGCTGCTGGATGAAGTTTTCGTTGATCAGGGAGGCGAGTGATTGAGGTAAGGAGGCAACAGTTCGAGCACAGCAAAGCTCCACCATTCACTTGTCGACGTTTCTCGCCAGCCGGAATTCACATTGGAGACGCGTTCTTCGCAAGGAGCCGTCTACAACAACATTTGAAACGCTAGGACACTGTCAAAATCGAGCAGATTCCACGCTTACGAGGTACCAGGGCGTACTCAGCAGCTTTGCAGTAAGCAAAACAACTGCCCAAGAGGGATCAGATCCTCGCGAGTTTTGCCAGCTGCGACTCACCGGGAGCACACGCGATGAGGTATGTCCAAAATAGAGCGAGCGAAGCGACTTTCTCGAATCCGTACATGGCTATCGATCGAGCGGTCGCTAATCGGTCGTCCATCTGGCTGCGTCGACGAGGGTGCTTGCATGGAAATCCATCAGGGCTAGCCGTCTGGCCACGAACTGATGGAGACATTAAATCCTGGCAGCCATCGCGGCAATGCGATCTTACGATTCAGCTCCGCGGATAATGTTCTGGCGCTGGGCCCTCGATCTTGCGCGGGTGACAGGGAGATTCTATCGATCCGAGCGGGCAGTTATGCCAGCCTTCCACAGCAATGAGGCATGGGCACTCGAACGAAATCCCCGCGGAGGAAAGACAACTGGGAAGCGTATCCAAAGTCTAGACGTCCTCGCAGGAAGAGAAGGGAACGTGAGAACATGGAAGATGTCTATTTCCCTGATAGTGCGCCATCCAGACGTGCCTATGAAAAGCGGCGCAGGCAGAAAACCCACCCGGATGTGGGAAAAGATAGAGCAGACTCGGCCGCAGTCAGGAATGCTCGAAATGGGGACACCCAGTCTTTGGAGCATGTACATCTCTTCATGGGGATCCGAAAGCCGAGCCACGATGGGCGATCGTCATACCGGAGTGGACTTTGTCTAGGCGTGAATTCAACGATGAGCTTGCGAGCTTTTCACGACATGCACTCCAAGACGGGCATTCGCGTTCTCCATTTAACAGTCAAGCTCCCGTGCAAAGCCTTACAAGTAGCATCTCCATCATCTGCTGCTGTTCCGCACAGTTGCTCCCTGAATTGCTTTTCTCATGGAGCTGCCTCGGTCAATAGATTTCGCAGCATCCCGTCGATGTGAAGCCGGCAGCAGAAATGCTGATGATTGGCTTTTCCAGCGATGCTCTGCCTGTTCATCGTGAGCTTGCGCGTGAAGCACAGCAAGAAAAAAACATGGTCAGCGTACCGAGGATGACGACCAATGTTTGCCCTGTCATTGGCTGGAAGGTCAAATAACAATAGTCTTGCATGTCTTGCCGCATTGGGAAACCAGTGCGCAGACAGCCAGCACAAACTCGCGCGATTTCAGGCATGACCTGTTCTCCCGGCACGCTTAATTATGTTCCGGGAATCGACCCCCCCACACTTCGTCCATTTCATGCAGCATTGATGGCGAATCTACTTGCTAATAGATGATTCGACGTCCTCTACTGGTCTGCATCGTTTGCAAGTGTCCCAAGCCACGTCACGCTACGAGCGGAGACCTCGCGTAGACTTCACGTGGTTTGAGAGCGTGTCCATGGGGATGCATAAGCTTAAATCTTCTTTCTCGTCTGCCGTCCTCCCAGCTGCGTGCTTCTTCCTCCTGGAGCACTCGACGGTCTACATCTCCCCGGCAAAAGCGGCCGACGACGACACACGGCCAGACACTGCAGGCCACTCATACGTCGTACGCTTGCTACACGCCAGTACATCAGACTCATTACATCTTGAGTGAGATGATTCTAATACAAATGATGATCTGAAATCCAAGCAGCGTTCGTTTTCAATTCAGCGATGTGATGTCTGTAGAACTATACGAGCATTTGGCCAATATCCAACTACGTAGGTCTGGCTCGACCTTCCCTCCCTCTGCCGTCCCAAACACTGTTGCGCGAATAGTGATCATTAGGTACACGGCATGTTCCCCTAGCTGGCATCACTACGGCTGCCCATGAGCGCATGTCCGCATGGCCTTGATGACATCCAATAGATCTCTCGCACTGCAAGTTTGACCTACCTAAAGTGTGTCAAGCTCCAGTTGTCAAGCAGTTGTGGCGCTTCGATAAGCTTCAAGCCAGAACCTGGAGAGTTCCGACTATACCAGCGCCTGGAAGCTGTACTCCAGCGCCTCGGGCTGTGGGCAACCTGAAGATCGGGAGGGGAAAGTGGTATATGAAGAAGGCTGTGATTTCCTCTGCCATATTGATACGCAAATCTGATCCTCAAAACTCACGAACCACACAGTCACCATGTCTATTCGTCTTGGTGCCCTCGCTGCCTTGGCCGGCCAGGCCATTGCTTTTCCATGGGTCGCCAGATCCGTCGGTATGGATCCTGAGGAGATGGCAGCCCGTGATGCTGTCCTATCTGCCCGTCAAGCTCCAGGCTCGAATGTCTGCCCCAACAACCCAGACCACAGAGGCGCTGTGCCTTTCAACATCAAGTACCCGTACTGTGGTGCGGTCAACGGAGGCCCAGGTTTCCAAGCTTGCGTCTACAACTTGGTTCCTGCGAAGGTGAGCTAGACATTCGCAGCACTGGACCAGATGATTGACAGTGGGACAGGGCGATACTGCCCACGCATACCAGGCTCCCGGACCACTCGACATCCGTGGACCTTGCCCTGGCTGTAAGCAATTTCTGTCTGAAGCCATGCGAATCTCCTGCTAAACAATCCTCAGTGAACACGGCGGCCAACCATGGCTTCTGTATGTATCGCTCCGCGATTCCCGTCTCAGCATAGTCTGATTGTTTCAAGTGTCACGCGATGGTATCACCACCTTCTCCGAGCTCACCGATGCTCAGCAGAACGTCTATGGTGTAGGCTACGATTTGGCAGTCCTCCTTGCGGTCTTGGGCGTCGGTCTCGATGGCGACCCGATCACCCGCAAGCTCTCTATCGGCTGCGATGCCACCTCTCGCACCGCTACACCAGGCTTCGGCCCCGAGCTCGGTCTCAACGGACACAACAAGTTCGAGGGCGATACTTCCCTAACCAGGAACGACTACTACCTCGCCAATGGCGACAACTTCCGCTTCAACTCATCCCTCTATCAGATGATGACAGACACATGCCAGGGCAATTTTGACCGCAACAACATTGCCTTGTACCGCTACCAGAGATACCAGCAGTCCCTCAATGAGAATGGAAACTTCTACTGTAAGTCGCATCATCCTTGCTTGCCGAGTAGCGGATCACTGATCCGCTTGATTCGCAGTCGGTCCAAAGTCCTTGCTCCTGTTCGGTGCATCCTCCTTCTTGTATGAACTGTTCCCCAGCTTTGGCGACTTGGGAAAGCCAGATCAAGCGACCATGGATTCGTTCTTCATCAAAGAGAAGATCCCAGACAACTGGTTTTCCCGCGTCACACCTTACACTATCCCTGATGTTGCGAACGAGATCGGCGCGCAGTACTTTTTGCACCCGGTTGCGTTTGGTGGAAACACCGGCAAGCCTGTAAGTCTGATTGAGCGAAATCTACGACATCGTCTTGTAATTACGTGCTGACACTGTCTTTCTTTCCATAGAACACCTTCGTCGGCTTCGGCTCCGAAGGCCCATACTTCAGCAACGGTTCCATCCCCGGCTCTCCCCAGGGCGTGTCGTGTCTGCTCTACCAGCTTGCAACGGAGAACATTCCTTCAGCACTCGGAGGCGGAGGAGAGGCTGACCTTCCCCCTACTACTCTCAACTGGATGAGAAACACACTGAACCCAGTCTTCACCAACTCTAGCGTTTCACCTGCTGCGGCCTTTGGCTGCCCGATCGTTACTGGGAACGCTTCGTAGCTTGACGGAAGAATGATGGAAGCTGATAAGATATAAGCTATGCGAGGATAATGACGAGATCTGTACATATCTTGGGAGAAGCGTGACTTTCTTTCAAGAGAACCCTGGGACCAAGGAGCACTGCGACCTACAGCAAATGTGGTAGTTCAGCATTCGACCAATCGTAAAGACGCGACGATGCAAGCTACCTGTTAGATAGTCCAATACTCGTCCGATTCGAAGACTTGCTGTCTTGCCCGCATAATTACTATAAGCGCTTATTTTCCGCAGGCGTCCGTTGCGAAGCCGCCGCATTCGCCGCGACAGAAGCCGCCGTATTCGCCGCGAGATATTATACCTCGGAAAAGGGTTGGGGTTGGCGGGCTCGCAGAGCGTCGGCTTCGAGCCAATTAGCGGGTTTTGAGGGACATCGAGGGCTTGCAGCTAATTAACGTGATTTATATGTTAGTGTCGCTTATATGCTAGTGTCGCTAAATTTGAGGTAGACTATATTGTAAATTCAATTTCTATCTAGTACTAGCTCTAATCGTAATAACAATGGATTAATAAGTAGTTTAGAGGTTGGTTTATCTAATGGACAAGCTCTTGCAGTATGTCCTTTAACATAACACTTTCTATATGTTGGTGGAGCTCTTACTGCTCTTATTCTAATCTATTAAAGTAACTACCTATCGTGCCTATAACTGAACCGTGTCTCTATAAGCCAATTTATCGTTGTTAATGCTAAGTATAAGCTTCATCTTCTTCCGAGGGGCTCTATTAGACTATAATTGTTAGGATCCGGTGTAGGATATATAGGCGAGTACAGTAACAAGAGGGTCTGCCTAAAGACTACTCGAATCGCTAGAGTCCTAAGAGTGGGCTCGCTACTCCGTAAGATAACAGTTTGTAGGCGCCAAGCCTCTACGAGTGCTTGGCGCGCTATCCTAGGCTAGTCGGGCCCATATGTTAGAGTAGCAGCGTTATATTGCCCCCTCCCTCTCTACGATCCATCCTAGAGTCGTGGGAAAAGTAGCTAGGCTATCCGCTAGAACCCTTAGAAACGGGTATACCCGCGTTATATGCATAAAGGGCCGCTGCACTCTATAGAAAACCCTCCAACTTACACCCTACTCTTCCTCGGTATAAAAGAACTCCTTTCCATTCTAGCGCATTCTAGCGCTAGCTGGCGCTAGCCGTCGCTAATCTGGCGTAGTGTTCCCTACTCTGCCTCCTTAGGCTTCCAATTCCGTTATTATAGCTATATAGAAGGTATTCCGTAACAATTATTATAAGAAGGTCTAGGATAGGCCAGCTAATGTTAATCCGTGCTAGAAGTGCCTTAGTACAGTCTAGGACGTAGCCGATCTGCGCCGCATCTACGTGCTTTGCGGCGTAAAGGCTCTAGCTAGCTTAGTCTACCGCTACGAGCGCTATTAGGGTAACAAGAACGCCGACTATCTCTAGGTAAGGGTTTTAGTTGCCTAGTTAGGCCATTCTAGCGCTAACTTCCCGTAGCTCCCTAGAAGTACGCAGCCCGGTAGAAGCAGATCTAGGATAACATTGTTAAGGCCTATTTGAGCCGTAACGGCCCTAACTCAACTATAAAGAAGAATATTGTCGAGAGAGTGCTTATCTTAGTAGGAGAGTATAAGGCGTAGGTCTTCCTAGGCTCTTCTAGCGCGTTCCTTACTAACTAGGCTCTAGCGAGCTTAGTTAGGACCTTCGCGGCCCGGATAGCCTTAGTATATACCTCGGTACGGTAGAGTAGGACTCCTCTAGTCCTAAGGTAATAAACAGAGACCGCAGCAAGGCCGGTTTAGCGGCAGCCTCTATAAGTTTGCCCTTCCTAGCGCTAAATAGCCTCTTCTAACCCTTCCTAGCTCGAGCTTACCCCTCGTCGCAAGTCGCGCCTCTTAATAGGCCTAAGGGAGCTAGATGCTCTCCGCGCGGAGCGAGATGCGCTCTCCTAGCGCCTTATCTACTGTTCTATAGCCTTAGAGGGCTTTAATCGCGCTACTCGCGCTAATAAGGCGCCTACGAAGGCAGCTCTACGCGGCTTAGTTTATAAAGTAACTTAGAGGGATATAGAGGGTCTTGCCCCGGAGACTAAGGGCGAGGAGGCTAAGTAGTAGTCTAGGGAGTGTAGGCCGGGCTAGAATAGGCTAGATAGCGCTATTCTAGGTACCTCTATAAAATCGAGAATTCTAGTATAATTTGCCTTTGTCCTCTTATTTTACTTCTCTTTCTAGCTCTCTCTAGCCTGTCCTAGGCCCTTCTTGCAGCCTCTATCGTCTTCCTCTTTAACGCTTGTTTCCCTTTATTATATTCGACCCTTAGGCGATCCTACGCTTATACGCCTCTATAGCCGCCTTACTAATATGCACTACGGGCTTCTATAAGTCCTCGTCGCTCTCGTACCCCTTCTACGAGACTAGGTACTCCCAGTTCCCTAGGCTGTCCTCTCTCTAGCCCTTAATAGTCTCGACTTCGTACTCGTCGCCCTCGTCGGCCCGATATCGCATTATGTCTTGCTATTCCCGGCTATCTTAGGCTAGATAGGCCTTTTCTAGTAGCGAGACGTAGAAGGTGGGGTGGATACCTATTGTCTTAGGGAGCTCTAGCGTATATGCGACCTAGTTTACGATCGCCTTTACCTTAAAGGGTCTAAGGTACTTGTAGTCCAGCTTCTTCGACGCACGGGGCGACTTAATGTTCCTAGCTAAGAGGTACGCTATCTCTCCTATAGCGAAGGTAACATCCTTATGCCCCTTATTATACTGTCTTACCTGCTGCTCCTTCGCCCTCGTAAGGCGCCCGCGCAGCTGCTTCTAGCAACTAAGTATACGGTCCGCTAGTTCTACTGCTTTGGCCGCTTAACCCCTCCCGGCCCCGTCCGGGTCTAGTTTGGGCTAGGAAGAGCGTCGAGGGTCCCTTAGCTAGTTGGCCTAGAACGGACTGCAGCCTAATATAGCGTGCTTACTGTCGTTATATGCGAACTCGGCCGTAGATAGTAGTTCGGCCCAATTGTCCTATTCCTAGTTATAGTATGTCCGTAAGTACTGTTCTAGTATCTAGTTTTACCGTTTAGTCTAGCTATCCGTCTACGGGTAGAAGGCAGTACTTAGTTGCCTCCGGACACCTAGGTTATAGTAGAACGTACTCTAATACTTAGAGGTAAGAATAGGCCTACAATCCGATGTTAGCGTAGAGGGGACGCCGTAGAGGCGGACAACCTCCCTTATAAAGACCTAGGCGAGGTTAGAGGCCTCGATCGTCTTCCGGTATAGGATATAATAGGCTATCTTAGTAAATCTGTCGACTACGACGAGTATAGAGTCGTATACTTAACCTCCTAGCTTGCTAAGGGGTAGGTCTATAATAAAGTCGAGTATTAGGTCCTCCTACGGTCCCTTAGATAGGTCTTCTAGGTATAGGAGACTATAGGGCAGGTGTCTTTAGGGCTTCGCCTAGGCGCAACCTTAATAGGTGCGGACATAGTCCTTTATATACTTTCTCTCCCCTAGCTAGTAAAAGCTCCTCTATACTATCTCGAGGGTCCTAGCGAAGCCGAAATAGCCGCTAAGGGAGTTGTCGTAATACTACCTTAAGACTGCGATCCGCTAGCTGCCCTTTAGGACGTAGAGGCGGCCTACGTAGAAGCTAAGGCTTCCCGGAACTCCTAGCGTTAGGCCTAGCGAGGTATCTCTAGGCCTTCCTAGAGCTTTCTAACCTTCTCTAGGTACTTGTCCCCTTAGCTAGCTCTCGCGATCGCCTCCTCTATAGTTCCCTCCTTCTAGGCGGCGCCTACTACTACTTCCTCGACCTCTATAGCGGTCGATGCTAGCCGGAAGACGCGCCCTAAGACTCGTCGCCCTAGTACGGACTCCTCTACTGTTACCTACCGCCCCGAGTAGTATTCTCCTACTAGGTCGGGCCGCCGACTTAGAGCGTCTACCCCTACGTTAGCCCGTCCTAGCCGGTATACCGTCCGGAAGTCGAAGTATAACAGCTACTCGGCCTACCGAACCTGCCTCCTAGAGAGGGTCTTCGTCGTTATAAACGTTTATAGGTTAGTATAGTCGGTTAGGACCTCTACCTAGTAACGCGCGCCCTCTAGGTAGTACCGGAAGTACTTAAACGTAGCTACGATAGCGAGGAGCTCTACGTCTTCCGTCGTATAGTTCCTTTCCGACGCTATTAGCTTCTTCGAGTAGTAAGCTATAGGAAACTACTATAATTTGCCGGCTTCCTCGTATAGCTAGCTTAATATACCCGAGATAGCCGATCCCGATATATCGGTTTCTACTCGAATAGGCCTTTCTAAGTCGAAGTGCCGTAGGACGGGGGCCGAAGTAAAGGCTGCCTTAAGTTCCTCGAAGGCGCGTAGCGCCTTATCGTCTAACTTAAGGGCCCGAGCCTCCTCTTAGCGCCTACTCGCTCTCTTCTCGCCCTCGGTATAGCGGTTTAGAGGGAGAGCTATTCTCGAGAACCCCTTAATAAAGCGCCTATAGTAGTTGGCGAACCTAATAAACACCCGGATGTCGTAGATAGACCGCGGGACTAGCTACTCCTAGACGGCCCTAACGCGTTCTAGGTCTACTTAGACCCCGTCCGGCGTTACTACGAACCCTAGGTAGTCTACCTAGGTCTTTAAGAACTTGCACTTACTAAGTTTCACGTATAAGCCGTACTAGTATAGGCGATCTAGGACTTAACGGACGTAGTCCTCGTATTCCTCGTCCGTCTTCGAATAGATAAGGATATCGTCGAAGTAGACGACGTAGAATATATTAATTAGCCCTACTAGAGCCTTGTTAATATACTCTTAAAAGGCCGTAGAAGCGTTAGACAACCTAAAGGGCATTATAGTATACTCGAAATAGCTATATCTAGTCCGGAATGCCGTCTTCTACTCGTCTCCTTCCTTAATCCTTACCTAGTAGTAGGCATTCCGGACGTCGAGCTTCGTAAAGACCTTCGCTCCCGCTAGTTAGTTAAGCGACTCTACGATAAGAGGAAGAGGGTGTTAGTTCTTAATAGTAATAGCGTTTAGCCCCTATAGTCTACGCACAACTGTAGGGTGCCGTTCTTCTTTTACGAAGAGGATAGATGCCTCTACTAGCGACTTAGAGGGTCGTACCCAACCCCGAGCTAATATATCCTAAATGTACTTCCTTAGTACCGTAAGCTCGGCCTCCGAGAGAGGGTAGATTAGGCTCTAGGGCGGCTGGGCGCCCTCTACTAGGTCGATGCCAAGGTCTCCTAGCCTATATTAGGCTAGCCCGTCGGCTAGCTCTTCCGAGAACACCTTCGCGTACTTGCGGTAGGCCTCCGAGACCTCTATTAACACCTGTACCTCGCCTAAGGGGGATAGCGAGACGTGCATCGCGAAGACCTCGGTAGATCCGTTAGCGCACTCGCGCGCGAACTATATTAGGCTACACATAGCTACTATGCGGCGCTTCTAGCGCTTCCTAGGCTACGTAAGCCGCCTCCTAGTAAAGTCCACCTAAGGGTTATACTCTTCTAGCTATAGTATACCGAGGACTAGGTCGAACCTATAGATATTGCCGACGCTAAAGGTCGAGACACACCCTTGGGGCGCATCGCTACTATCGCGTACTATAAACGAGGCTCGGTGTTATAGGCCTAGCCTAGGCCTTCCGAGAGAAGCGCGGCTCCTCCCGCCGAGAAGAGTTTTCTTCGACAAAGAAAGGAGAAGTCTTCTCTTTCCTTTCTTCGTCCTACGTCTTATCTAAATACCTGCCCGATAGGTTACGTAGTTCCGCAAATACGACTCTGTCCGACCTGCCTTCTCGCTCTCTACCTACTACCGACCGAAGCCCGTTATATTACGTAGGACCTACCCTTAGGGAGCGAGAAGACTCTGTTCTACGACAATTCCGTATCGCTTATCTCTGCGACGACGCTGCCTCTACGACGATTCCGTATCGCCTGTCTTTCTGCTACGACTCCGCCTCTACGACGATTCCGTGTCGCCTGTCTCTCTACGACGACGCTGCCTATCTCTCTACGACGACGCTGCCTGTCTCTCTGCGACGACGCCGCCTCTACGACGATTCCGTATCGCTTGTCTCTTTATAACGACTTCGCCTCTACGACGATTCCGTATCGCCTACCTCCTTATAACAACTCCGCTTCTACGATAACTTCGCTTCCGCGACGACTCCGCTTTCGTAACGACTTCGCCTCGATAACTCTACTCCTACCTACCCGAACTCCGAGGAATTTTTTTTTCCTACT
This sequence comes from Cercospora janseana, assembly GCA_026725115.1. Taxonomy (NCBI): domain Eukaryota; kingdom Fungi; phylum Ascomycota; class Dothideomycetes; order Mycosphaerellales; family Mycosphaerellaceae; genus Cercospora; species Cercospora janseana. Next base: position 4,366,191 of record CM049098.1, read on the forward strand.
CTGCCTATACCTTCGCCTTCTCTAGAGAGAGAGGGGGGGTGTTTTGTATCGTCGGGACGACGATTATTAAGAGGGGGATAGAGGGCCGAGAAGAGATAGCTATCTACCGAAGGGATAGTATCTCGGAAAGGCTAAGAAGAGATAACTACCTACCGAAGGGGTAGTATCTCGAGAGAAGTATATAAGAGGATACCTATAAGTAGCGAGGTTACCTATTAAGGGAAGATAGGTAACGAGCTATAGTTATAGTATCGCGATCGATACTTCGAGGATAGCTTTCGAGTAAAAGCGAGAAAGGAAAAACAGAGGTTTTTTTTTTCCTCTTTAGGCTATAGGTAGGGACTACCTATAGGTTAGGAGGGGGGTAGTATTACGGGCCTAGCCTAGGCCTTCCGAGAGAAGCGCGGCTCCTCCCGCCGAGAAGAGTTTTCTTCGACAAAGAAAGGAGAAGTCTTCTCTTTCCTTTCTTCGTCCTACGTCTTGTCTAAATACCTGCCCGATAGGTTACGTAGTTCCGCGAATACGACTCTATCCGACCTGCCTTCTCGCTCTCTACCTACTACTGACCGAAGCCCGTTATACTCGGACCCTACTAGTAATATCTAGGCGCTAGCCGTTAAGCTCTACGAAGCGAAGACCGTCGTTAGGGCTAGATACGTCCTAGTCTAGCTCCTTCGTAAGGATAGCACTCGCGAAGTTGTTAGCCGCACCCGAGTCCACTAGTACGAGGGCCTTCCGGGGCCTATCTAGCCTATCTAGCGTTACTTAGATAGATATAAGAGGGCGGCTTAGCGCCTTCTACCTTAGGGAGGGTTCCGCCGTATAGCGCTGCTCCTTAGTATAGTATATATGCCCCGCAACCACTTCTACTACTAGCTACGGGCATCCTCTTTTCCCTACTGCTTCTCCTATAGCTCTAGGCGAGGGCACTCGTGTTTTTATAGCCCACCTAACGGCATCCGTAGCACGTTAGCGGCGTTCTAGCCCTCTTTAGCCCGCTAGCAGCCTCTACGGGCGACGACTAACGCTTCTAATCCACCGCCTTACTTAGCGGTAGCGACGACGCGGTACTTGTGCCTTACCGCTTACGCCTAGCGCCCGAGCGGCCTTCTTAGTAGTTACGACGTTCTACGTACGTCTTCGCATCCAACCTATACGCTAGGTTGGCGCGCTCCTCCGCCTTACTTAGTAAGACGGCTATAGTAGAGTATAGGCTTATCCTAGCCCTTAGCCTCGAGTTTAACGTAGAGTTAAAGGCAAGGATATAGGACTCCTTACGGTCCTTACCTAGCTTACTCTATAGCGTCTTTATCTCCTCGAGTAACTCCGTAGGGTACGACTCCTCTATTAGACGACCTTTAGTTAGTTATGCGCCCTCTAGCGACGTTCTACCTAGGTGCCTATAGAATCTAGCATTACCTGCTTTATTATAGCCCAATCTAGCTCTACGTAGGCCGCTAGCTAAGAGACGTAACGTTCCTAGTAGTCCTACTATAGCTTCCTATCTAGTCTGCCGTATAGTTAACTTTACGGTCCTCGCGGCCTTTAAACCCTAGATGTCTGCGAAAGTTCCTTTTAAGGGCATGTACCTAATTATTATAATTAGTACGATTAGTCCCTTTAAAGGTTAGAGAGTTCTTCGACTTTAGAAGGTTGCCCTAAGAGCCCTCTAGCTAGGTTGTCCTAACGCTTCCTACTATCTCTTACTCCTCTAGCTAGCAGACCTCGGCGGCCGCAGCTAGGGTCTATCGTTTAAGCTCTAATAGCTTAAGCTTACGTTGTTCTAGCGTAAGCTATTCTTCGACGGACTAGACGTTATTCCCTTTAAGGGTCTTCGTGCCTTCTAGCGATAGGTCGGCCGTATTAGTCGTTCGAGCGGCCGGTGTCCTACTCTTATTACCCTCTCCGTTATACTATACCGTTATATACTATTAGGAGAGCGATTCGTATATTAGGATCCGGTGCAGGATATATAGGCGAGTATAGTAACAAGAGAGTCTACCTAAAGACTACTCGAATCGCTAGAGTCCTAAGAGTGGGCTCGCTACTCCGTAAGATAACAGTTTGTAGGCGCCAAGCCTCTACGAGTACTTGGCGCGCTATCCTAGGCTAGTCGGGCCCATATATTAGAGTAGCAGCGTTATAGTAATTCGTCGACAATAGTTCTAAGGTTGTCGTATTTAGCTTATAGGACTAACTAGCTAGCTTATTGTCTTTAAAACCTCTTTAAGAACCTATTAATCGCCTTAAGTAGTAGTGTTAGTAAACTACCTTAATACTAAAGGACCCTATCTTTAATATAACTTGTTTGCTTCTTAACCTACTTTATATTCTAAGGGGTTTAATTAAGCTCCTATAATAATAGAGGTAATAGAGGTAGTATTAACTAACGTAGGCTTAGCTTTAATAAGACAGCCTATAGATCTAGTAGCAATAAGCCTAACCCTCTAAAGGAGGCTCTAATAGTCTAAGGGGTAAATGCGTCCTTATATATAATATAATATAATATAATAATCTTTTACTATACTACCTCGTCTCCGAGTAAGCGGAGTGTCCTATCTTTAGTTTCTAAGTACAAAAGCCCTTAAGGCCCGATAGGGCCTCTTTAGTATAAAACTCCTTAGACCTCTCTCTATTCTTTACAACCGGCCGCTACTTAGTTGTCCTCTTATTTGTTCTCCTTAGGACGTATATAGTATCTATAGGAGCCCTCCCTCTTACTAGGTTCCTACCTCTCTCCCTAAAATACGACCTCGGGTCGTCTACGCCTCTTCCTCCTCTCGCGCTAGCGAGAATTAGCCGAGTATACCTTCCCGGATTAGCTATTTCGCTATAGCGAGGAGGCCTTTCTTTATAGTCGTTAGTACCTTCTAGTCGGACGTGCCTATATTAGCGAATAGGCTCTACCTATTTCCTTATTAGAGTAGGTAGAACACGTATATATACTTAGCTATTTACGTGCTTTGTCCGCACTTACACCTAGGGATACTCCTAGGATCCTACGCTTAGCTAGGTAGTAGTTAAATCCGATATATTCTATCCGTAGGAGAGTAACTATCGTACTTTATAGTCTAGTTAGTCCCTTATATATTACTAGGTGTTTTTGTCTTCTTCGGTGCGCTAGGCTATAGGCTAGCGGCTTATCGTTATAATCCTTCTTGTCTTTTCTTATATTTATATTCTTCTCTACTCCTCGTCTATCTAGCTGCTTCCGCCTCCTCGCGGTTCTTATCCTATCCTTAGACTATAGCTCGGATAGTCTCTCTCCGTAATAGGTTATCTTTCCTCTAGTATCCTCGCCCCTATCTACGTTAGTTTTAGCGGAGTACTCTCTACTATTATTCTCTAAGGTGTTCGTCTACTCTATTATTACCCTATTTTACCGCGTATTACCTTATTATATCCTAGGTATAAAGGTGGATTAGAGTAATTCCGGATTCGCTCTAGAGAACTATCTAGTTTACGCTCTTATAGGCTCTTATAATATGTTGTAGCGCTACGTTCTATATTCTCTCGAGCGGTTTTGTAAGTCCTGAATATATGGTCCGAGTAGTCGACGCTCGCTACACGGCTTTGTATGGGGGCGGAGCTTACTCCGCTTAGGGTTGGACGCTCGCTACACGGAGGCTCGCTACACGGCTTAATTGGCTGGCGCTAGGGCGCGACAACACGCTAGGGCGCGACAACACGTGCGACAACACGCTCGCGCGTCGCATGCGACAACACGCTCGCGCATCGCATGCGACAACACACTCGCGCGTCGCATGCGACAACACACTCGCGCGTCGCATGCGACAACACGCTCGCGCGTCGCATCCGTAAGAGTAAGGGTAAGGGTAAGGGTGAGATTGAGGGTGAGGGTGAGAGTAAGAGTAAGGGTGAGAGTGAGAGTGGAAGTGAGGTGAGAGTGAAAGTAGAAGTGAGAGTGGAAGTGAGAGTGGAAGTGAGAGTGGAAGTGAGAGTGAGAGTGAGAGTGGAAGTGAGAGTGAGAGTGAGAGTAAAAGTAAGGGTAGAAGTGGAAGTGAGAGTGAGGGTGGAAGTAAGAGTGAGAGTGAGAGTGAGGGTGGAAGTGAGAGTAAGAGTGAGAGTGAGAGTGAAAGTGAGGGTGAAAGTGAGGGTGAGGGTGAGAGTGAGAGTGAGAGTGAGGGTGAGAGTGAAAGTAAAAGTGAGAGTGAGAGTGAAAGTAAGGGTGGGAGTGGGAGTGGGAGTGGGAGTGGGAGTGGGGTGGGAGTGGAGTGGGAGTGGGAGTGGAGGTAGGGTTAGGGTTAGGGTTAGGGTTAGGGTTAGGGTTAGGGTTAGGTTAGGTTAGGTTAGGGTTAGGTTAGGGTTAGGTTAGGTTAGGTTAGGGTTAGGTTAGGTTAGGGTTAGGGTTAGGTTAGGTTAGGGTTAGCTGGGTCATCGCAGCGTTGCCTGGCCACGCGCT